>JAXCGZ010022996.1:45000-60000 GCA_037179515.1 Halocaridina rubra
AAAGCTGTGGAATAGATTATGATGTTCTGTGTGCGTGTGCATGTATGATTACATAATTGTGTTTACGGGAAAGAGCCCAAAGCCCGTATCTTCCCGTCTCTTGATCGGTTCCGTTTTATACTTAGTGATACTTATCATACCTGTCCTTAAAACTATTGATTGAGATAGCATTAACTACCTCCTCGCTTAGCGAATTCCAGTCATCAACTACTCTTGCACTGAAAAAGTATTTCCTTACATAGTGCAAAGAAGTTTTCTTACGAAGCTTCAAACTATGACCTCTAGTTCTAGAGCCGGCCATATCAAAATATCGATCCCTATCCACTCTATCATAACCATGAAGGAATTTAAAGACTGTCACCATATCCCCCCTCAATTTTCTAGCTTCGAGTGATGGTAAGTCTAATTCCCTCAGCCTCTCATCATAACTGAGATTGCGTATTTCTGGCACCAGTTTCGTGGCATGTCTTTGAACTTTTTCAAGCTTAGCTATGTGCTTTTTCAAGTGCGGATTCCAAAAGGGGGCTGCATATTCGAGTTTTGGCCTCACATAGGTTACATAAATATTTATGAACATTTCCTTGTCTATGTGCCTGAAGGCTACCCTTACATTTGATAAGAATGCACATGCTGCCCTAACTATTCCATTTATATGTATTTCTGGAGACAAATCTGCTAGTATGTTTACTCCTAGATCTCTCTTATTTTCTGTCTCTTGAAGTTGTACTCCAGCCACCGAGTAGTCAAGCTTGGGCCTTCTTGCACTTGTACCCATTCTCATTACCTTACATTTTGAAGTATTGAATTTCATTAGCCACTTTTCTGACCACTCGTGCAGACTATTTAGATCTTCCCAAAGTTCTCTACCATTGTTCTCGTTTTTTACTTTCTTCACAATCTTTGCATCATCTGCAAACATATTCATGAATGAATTTACAGACTCTGGTAGGTCATTTTCATATACAAGGAACAAAAGTGGCCCTAAAACTGAACCCTGTGGAACTCCACTACTAACTCATCTCCATTCAGACACTGAGTGTCTTACTCTAACCCTCTGTTCCCTTCCTTCTAAGTAAGTTTTTATCCATTTCAAGACATATCCACCTATTCTAGCCATTGCTTGTAGCTTCCTAATAAGTCTCCCATGTGGAACAGTGTCAAACGCTTTCTGGAAGTCTAGGAATATGCAACCAGCCGAGCCCTCTCTTTCCTGTAAGATTCGGCTTACCTCATCATAAAATTCTAATAAGTTTGTTACTGTTGATCTACCTTCTCTGAAGCCATGTTGCCTCACTGACAAAAAGTTGAAGGATTGCAAGTGAAGAGAGATATGTTTCCTTAGTAGTTTCTCATTAACTTTGCAAACTATGCTGGTCAAGGAAACTGGTCTATAGTTCTGAGCCGTATCCCTCCTTCCCCTTTTGAAAATAGGTATCACGTTTGCTTGTTTCCAGCATCTTGGAATTTCCCCTGACTCCAGTGACTTATTAAATATGATACTTAGTGCCACTGATATTGAGTGTGTTCATTTTTTAAGTACAAGAGGGGATATGTTATCAGGACCTGTAGCTTTATGAACTTCTAACTCCATCAGCGCTTTGCATACCTCTGTGGCTGTAAGGTTGATGTTCTCTAATACCGTCCCTTGAGCTTCTATCTCTGCAATCTGAGGGGGTGGGGTATTTTCTACTGTAAATACTGACTGAAACTCCTTGTTCAATTCTTTACAGATCTCTTCATCCGTCTCAGTGATGCTTCCATTCTCTCTCTTAAGCCTTAAAACCTGTTCTTTTACCTTCAGTTTTCCTCTGATAAAGCTGTGGAAAAGCTTGGGATTTTCTTTAGCCTTCCTGGTGATGTCCCTCTGTGTGTGCATGTATGTGTGTGTATGTGTCTGTCTGGCTGTATGTCTGTACGTGTGTGGTTGGTATGACTACGTGAAGAAAATGTGATACCTATCTTCAAAAAGGGAAGGAGGGATACGGCTCTGAACTATAGACCAGTTTCCTTGACCAGCATAGTTTGCAAACTTATGGAGAAACTACTAAGGAAACATATCTCTCTTCACTTGGAATCCTTCAACTTTTTGTCAGTGAGGCAACATGGCTTCAGAGAAGGAAGATCAACAGTAACAAACTTATTAGAATTTTATGATGAGGTAAGCCAAATCTTACAGGAAAGAGAGGGCTGGGCAGATTGCATATTCCTAGACTTCCAGAAAGCGTTTGACACTGTTCCACATGGGAGACTTATTAGGAAGCTGCAATCAATGGCTAGAATAGGTGGAAATGTCTTGGAATGGATAAAAACTTACTTAGAAGGAAGGGAACAGAGGGTTAGAGTAAGACACTCAGTGTCTGAATGGAGAAGAGTTAGTAGTGGAGTTCCACAGGGTTCAGTTTTAGGGCCACTTTTGTTCCTTGTATATGTAAATGACCTACCAGAGTGTGTAAATTCATTCATGAATATGTTTGCAGATGATGCAAAGATTGTGAAGAAAGTAAAAAACGAGAACAATGGTAGAGAACTTCAGGAGGATCTAAATAATCTGCATGAGTGGTCAGAAAAGTGGCTAATGAAATTCAATACCTCAAAATGTAAGGTAATGAGAATGGGTACAAGTGCAAGAAGGCCCAAGCTTGACTACTCGGTAGCTGGAGTACAACTTCAAGAGACAGAAAATGAGAGAGATCTAGGAGTAAACATACTGGCAGATTTGTCTCCAGAAATACATATACATGGCGTAGTAAGGGCAGCATATGCATTCTTATCAAATGTAAGGGTAGCCTTCAGGCACATGGACAAGGAAATGTTCAGAAATATTTATGTAACCTATGTGAGGCCAAAACTCGAATATGCAGCCCCCTTTTGGAATCCGCACTTGAAAAAGCACATAGCTAAGCTTGAAAAAGTTCAAAGACATGCCACGAAACTGGTGCCAGAAATACGCAATCTCGGTTATGATGAGAGGCTGAGGGAATTAGACTTGCCATCACTCGAAGCTAGAAGAGTAAGGGGGGATATGGTGACAGTCTTTAAATTCCTTCATGGTTATGATAGAGTGGATAGGGATCGATATTTCGATATGGCTGGCTCTAGAACTAGAGGTCATAGTTTGAAGCTTCGTAAGAAAACTTGTTTGCAGGATGTAAGGAAATACTTTTTCAGTGTAAGAGTAGTTGATAATTGGAATTCGCTAAGCGAGGAGGTAGTTAATGCTATCTCAATCCATAGTTTTAAGGACAGGTATGATAAGTATCACTAAGTCTAAAAATGGAACCGATCAGGATACGGGAAGATACGAGCTTTGGGCTCTTTCCCGTAAACACAATTAGGTAATCACAATTAGGTAATCACACACACAAACATATATATATATATATATATATATATATATATATATATATATATATATATATATATATATATATATATATATATATATATATTCAGAGAGAGAGAGAGAGAGAGAGAGAGAGAGAGAGAGAGAGAGAGAGAGAGAGAGAGGTATCAGTGGTAGAATGCGCACGTCGAAAAATGACGAGCCTAAAAACATGTTTTCGACCCCACCAGGAGTGTATGGTAGAGCATCCAAGCATCGTTCCCCCAGCTTCAATCTGTTTGTGACCATTCTCACTGGATGGAGACTAATTGTAACCAAAAAGGAAAATGAAGTAAAATATAATAATATTCTTTCATAAATGCAAAATAATTTAGGAATTGATTTTCTTGCAATCATTGGAAAGGTCATGTTGACTTAACAATGTTAAAAGGTAAGAAGAGGATTGCATCAGACGGATTATATACATCCAAACTTTCATATATCTTTACATTGTACAAGTTAAAGTGGAATAACACCATTTCGATAATCAAAAGTAATATCACCAGTGCAAAGAAGGTAAAGACAAAACTCATACTCACGGTAATAGTCCTTATGGATCACCTGTTCACAGACCTTTCCTTGAACTCCGGGCCGACAAATGCACCTACACTGTGGTCCCAGATAACCTTCGTTTAGACAAGGATTTTTCTTAAAGCCACAGTTACCCAGCCATTTTGCTTTTGGGAAAGAAAAAGTACACAAATTAGAGTAAAATGAGGCAATAACTACAGTGTATCTTTGTTCAGTTATATGTAACTATAGCTGAGTATTACTTTTATTATGTCTATAAAAACATTATATCTTTATAGTTGCACTGTCCAATATTAAAACCAAAGTAGTTGCCTGAGAAGCTATGGAGACTTGACAAATATTGTTACACTTCCTGTGTAAGTAGGTATATTAATCAACAGGTATGCACTAATATTTTTCTTGCGTTACTTTCTATTTTATCTTCTAGGTTCATAGAGCAGTAAAAAACAGATTTTTGGGACTCGTTTCAATGGTTTATTAACGAACGAACAAACAAACGGTCCAAACTGTAGATAAAAAACAAAGAAAAACAAGTATACAAGTAAACATAGAAATTACACAATAACATTGCAGATACAAAAGAAATAATCATCATATAAATCTTTGTATGCAGCATATATATATATATATATATATATATATATATATATATATATATATATATATATATATATATATATATATATATATATATATATATATATACACAGAAGGTTAAAAGGAATCCAACCTTATAGCTTATACCTGCTATACTTAGGAATGAACGCATTCTAACTGAATGCCACTATGTTCATATTACAGATTCCCCAACCTCACTCGTGGCTTCATTTTAGCATTTAATTCAATTCCCAATCTCATTTGGGCCATGAAATAACCAGATAAGCACATTACATATGTGAAAACATGAATAATTTTTTACCCCGACCGGGACTCGAACCTAGGACTTATGATTACTAAGTGGTAGTGGTAGCGCCTTGACTTAGTAATCATAAGTCCTAGGTTCGAGTCCCGGTCGGGGTAAAAAAAATTATTCATGTTTTCACATATGTAATGTGCTTATCTGGTTATTTCATGGCCCAAATGAGATTGGGAATTGAATTAAATGCTAAAATGAAGCCACGAGTGAGGTTGGGGAATCTGTAATATGAACATAGTGGCATTCAGTTAGAATGCGTTCATTCCTAAGTATAGCAGGTATAAGCTATAAGGTTGGATTCCTTTTAACCTTCTGTGGTGTAGTGGTAGCGCCTTGACTTAGTAATCATAAGTCCTAGGTTCGAGTCCCGGTCGGGGTAAAAAATTATTCATATATATATATATATATATATATATATATATATATATATATATATATATATATATATATATATATATATATATATATATATATATAAAGATTTATAAAATTTTATAAGTCTTGCTTTTTATTTGATTTTGAATATGCCATTTATTATAAATATTGTTTTGCTATGATGATTATTTCTTTTGTATTTGAAATGTTAGTTTGTAATTTCTATGTTTACTTATATACTTGTATTTCTTTGTTTTTTATCTACAATTTGGACCGTTCGTTTGTTCGTTCGTTAATAAACCACTGAAACAAGTCCCAAAAATCTGTTTTTTTTACTGCTTTATGGACCTAGAAGATAAAATAGAGAGTAACGCAAGAAAAATATTAGTGCATACCTGTTGATTAATATACCAATTTACACAGGAAGTGTAACAGTCTAAAATTTTTGGCCATTCCTGAAGTTTAAGAATATCCTGCAAACAGACTAAATACAAGATGAACAGAGAACAGACCAGAGATTCAATAACTCAGGTAGCAGAAGGAGAAGAAATCTCTTTGAAGGACATCGCTGGTGATCAGGATGGACCTGTAGCTGATGCCAAGAAGAAACAAGGCTGGGCAAAGGGAGCTCTTACCAGACATATGACTGCTATCGACAAGTTAGCTGGTGATGCCAAGAACCTTCTTCATGTGAAGGAGAAGATGGATGCTTACTCTGAGTATGTTAGTGTATTTGAAACAGCTCACTTTGAGCTTTTTGAGTTATTGCAGGACGAAGATCAACTTGAAGAGGCCAAAGTATATAAATTTGGAGGTTATGACTCGGAATATGGATTTTCTATACGCCTTATTTAACTGGATAGCTTCACAGGAAGAGGAAACTTGTGACAATAGCCAAGAGGATAATGAGTTTTCGGATAATGATATACCAGAAAATGCTGTGACAGAGAAACAATTGGCATTCAAAGAAATTTTAGAACCTTGCCTGGAAGCAAAGAACTAGGACTTAGAAGAAGAAATTAAACAATTATCAAGAGCACAACAGGTTGAAATGCAGAATCGACAGCTATTATTGCAGAAGGAAAAACAATTATTTGAGTTAAAAAGGGCAAAATTGGAGAGTGAACTGATACTTAAGAGGGAAAAACAGAGATCGATGGAGGAACTCAACAAGTTGAAGGAAGAAGTTAATTCTGATGAAACTTCAGAACACAATCTGCAAACTGAAGGGTTTGGTCCCATTATACCTATGAATACACCGGGATGCCCAAAAGTGACCAGTGAAATCCCAAGATTTGAAAGTACACCTATAGAACACCTGAGAAAACCCTCAAGAGTATCAGTGGACCCCTCTAATGTTGAAATAGAAGATTCAGAGAAGAAAGCTGCATCTATTTTAGTAGACGCCTTAAGCCAGGTGTTGGATCTGTCACGAACACAGCAACAGTCTATAGTAGAATCTCTGCAAGTACTTAGAGGAGAAATTCATCCACTTAGTGTTGATACTTTGGAGAATTGGCCATTTATAAGGTCATTTAAGGATACCATAGGGTGTTTGTCAATCCCAGCAGCTCAAAAACTGGCATGCTTAGGAAAGTACTGTAAAGGAAAGGCAGCTCTTGCACTGAAGAGTCTTATTATAAAAGTCCCGAAGAAGACTATATAAGAGCTTTAGAAATTTTAGAAGAAAGATTTGGAAACCCTTATAATATTACATGTGAATGGGTAAGAAAAGTTACCTATAGATCAGATGTGAAGGGATCAGCTGATCTCAGAGAGTATGCTGATGAGCTCACTTGCTGTCTTGAGACCCTTAAGGAAATGAAATCTATCAATCAGCTATCAAGTGGAGACAATATGCTTAAGCTAGTGGAAAAGTTACCTTATTATATGCAGACAAGATGGGTAAAAGTTAATCATGAGATTCGCTCCAAGTATAGAAGAGGACCAGAAATTACAGAACTTGTGTAGTTCATTTATGATGTTGCTGACGAGGCTTCAGCTCCAGTCTTTGGAAAATTAATTAGTAAGAATCAAAAGAAGGAAATAGGTAAGAATCAGATGAACAGAGCTCCAAAGAGAGGGGATGAAAGTTTTGCTGTCAATGCTTATGTAACTGAGGATACATTTAGACCAGAGAGCAGGAAGTGGACAGGAGGTAAGTGTCCTCGTTGTGGACAAAAACATCATGTAATATCTTGTTCACAACTTAAGGCTATGAAAGTAAAGGACCGTTGGAATCTTGTAAAATCTAAGGGTCTGTGTGTGAATTGTTTTTCTCTGGGACACATTGCTATATTGTTCAAGAAAATTTATCTGTAATGTTGAAGGCTGTGGAAGGAAACACAGCAGGTATCTTCATCTCCCAAGTAAGAAAGCAGATGATGTTGCTAATACACAGGAAGCACCAACACACACTCCTACATCAGAATCACAAATGCCAGTGGCAGCAACATAGTTTACTGACTACACACCACTGAATACTTTTATGAATCCCAGAGTGAGTAACTTTGCCTGCCGAGAAGGTGGTAGGCTTGCTCATCCTATAGTGCCAGCAAGAGTCAGATGTTTGGATGCAAATATTGTTGTTGATACATATGAACTGTTGGACCCAGGAACAAATACTACACATTGCACAGAAGAATTACGTGAAAAATTAGGAACCAGAGGTTTGACTCGTCAGTTGGAACTCACTTCTATTGCACAGACAAGAATGCCTATTAATTCACATGTTATTACTCTTGTTGTATCTGATCTTGATGACAAACATGAACCTATTTGTATATCAGAAGTAACTGTTAGGCCAACATTGAATTTAAACTTGTCAGGCTTGCCAGGTCAACTTGATATTGAAAGGTGGTCACACCTGAAGAACCTAAGGTTACCTGAGTTGGAGGTAGATCAGGTCCACCTGCTAGTAGGGCAGGATTGTGCTGATCTCTTGATACCTGATAAAGTAAAAAAGAGACAACCAGGTGAGCCATTTGCCATTCATACACCATTAGGCTGGGCCATTAACGGTCCTAATGACCCTTTTAAGCCCACAGCGAGATCTTCTCATTTTATACACACTACTTCAGTGATGGAGAAGGACTCGTTTAAGTTATGGGACCTGGAAGGAGTCTACTGTGAAACACCAGGTGAGTCTCAGAGTGACTTAAAAGTTTTAGAAGTCTAGGATAAGAACCAGTCTTTAATAAATGGTCACTATGCATTGAATATTCCTTTTAAGGCAAAAAGACCTTGCCTACCTGACAACCATAGTATGGCTGAACGACGCTTACAGATGTTGGGAAAGCGAGTAGATAAAGATAGGAATCTTAAAGAAAGATACACAAAGGAAATTCATAAACTTTTAGAAAAAGGTCATGCTGAATTGGTGCCACTGGAAGACATGAGCAGAGCTGATGGAAATGTATGGTACTTGCTACATCACTCAGTACACAATCCTAAGACACCTGAAAAGATTAGAATTGTATTTGATTGTGCTGCAAAGTTTGGAAAGTCATCACTACATGACCATGTATTGCGAGGACCTGATCTGGCAAATAAGTTAATAGGAGTCTTATTGAGATTTAGACAGGGAGCCATTGCTTTCATAGCAGACATTGAGGCAATGTTTTTGCAATTGAGAGAGCCTCTAGAGTTTCGAGAAGTGCTGCATTTCTTGTGGCTTCAGGGAGATGATACAGAAGGTAAGGCTATGACATACCGCATGACTTCACACCTTTTTGGAGAAGTTTGGAGTCCTAACTGTGCAAACTACGCACTTCAGCAAGTAACCAGAGAATTTAAGGAAGAATTTCCTCAAGCAGTGTTGGACACTATTCTTCATAATTTTTATGTGGATGACTGCTTGATATCTGTTAAGACATTAGAGACTGCAGTCCTTCTCACAAGTCAAGTGATGCAGCTCTTGGCCAAGAGAGGCTTTTGTCTTACAAAGTTTGTTTCTAACTCACCAGAGTTAATAACCAGTCTAGAGACAGATGGGGAAAATCATTCTCCACCCTGGATGTCAGCATGAAAAAGCTGCCCACAGAGCGTGCACTTGGTATGCTGTGGGACATTGAGTCTGACTGTTTTAGGTTTGACGTGCAGGTAAGAGATACACTAAGAACAAAAAGAGGAGTACTTAGCACAATCAGCACAGTGTATGATCCCTTAGGATATGTGAGTCCATTTGTGCTACAGGCAAGAAGGCTATGCCAGCAATTGTGCAGGCTGGAAAAAGGATGGGATGAGTCCTTGCCAAGGGACTTAGAGGAACTATGGGGCCGGTGGCTGACTGATTTGCCTATAATTGGGGAGTTCAGAATTCCTCGATGTGTTGAACCAAAGGACAAATTTGTAAGAACAGCCCAGTTACATCATTTTTGTATGGTTTTGTGATTTGATACGGAACTTTGCAAACTAGTTGTTACACAGTGTATAATGCACTATCACAGCAAGTGCATTAGGGCCGGGATGTAACAACTGGTAACATTTAAGAAATTTAAATTTGGCGCTCCTCCATATAGTGCAGGTTGCCATCTAGTAACAGAAAAAGAAAGAAGAAGCGGCCAGAAATGTAAACAGACACCTCATGCATTGTTTTCTAGTGTTAAATTTGAATGTTTTTTTTATATGTTTTGTACCCATGAGAGCCAGAAAATGTAAGTAATATATATTGTCATTATACAGTGGATTATATGTATATTAAATATATTAGATGATAATAGTTTTAAGGTAAAATTCATGTGTAAAAACGAGAGTTTTTGATGACGCCGTTACTGGTAGGCTATGTTTGAACATGTACATGAAGCAGACTCTCTGAAAATAAGATGATTGAATATTATGGAGTGACAGCCTTGTTATTTTGACTTAAGGTTTGTGTAACCTATTGTATAAGTATTTGTCACAGTCTCACACCATGTCTCAGGCTATAAATAGCCTTGGCTACTTTAAGTTTTGCTAATTCTATTTTTTCGTGCCATTATTTCCAAGTCACTAGGCCAGGCTTTGAGTGATATTATGAAAGATTTTTTATTTCTATAACTTTAGGCCTAGCTAGGCTAGGTTAGTCTTGATAGATATATCTTTGATGATTAACATATTTTGTTTACTTAAAGTAACAATACCAATTCTAATTTCTATTTTCATATATATATATATATATATATATATATATATATATATATATATATATATATATATATATATATATATATATTTTGGGTCATATTTTTTAAAATATTTTTCCTTGATTACAGTATGTTTATTAAAATACTGTTTACTTCATATATGCCATACATTTCATGCTACTGATGATTAGTTAATATACCTCTGATAATTAATGAATATACCTAATTATAATTTATGTTCTTTTCTATAATTATTATATAACTCTTGAACTACTTTATTATATGTTTGTTTATTTAATCTTATATTTATGTCTCATAACTTATATGTGTAACATTATATGTATATATGCTGTATACTATGCCCGAAAGATAACTGCATGGAATAATGAAAGATGATCTCGGTCTCATTTCTGATTGGCTCTGGGGACCGAGATAATGATTAGAAGAGGCTGTGGGGGGCATCCGTACTACGACGCGAGAGGTGAAATTCTATGACCGTCGTAGGACGAACAACAGCGAAAGCATTTGCCAAGAATGTCTTCATTGATAGGTTAGTTTTACTCAACTCATTCCAGGCTTGGATGTGGAGCTTGGCCGCGAAAGCATGTGCCAAGAATGCTGCATTGATCAAGTGTCCCGTGGGGCGGGCATAATATCAAAGAATAGCCTCACCGTATTCCCTGCGTGTCGTAAAAGGCGACTAAAAGTGGACGGGGCGGGGGGACTAGGAATCCCCCCCTTGTACCAACCTCCTGTGAGGCATCAAAGAAGAGGGAGAGTAGAGGGGAGTATAACTGCTCCCCAAACTGGGGCGGGCACAATATCAAAGAATAGCTTCACCGTATTCCCTGCGTGTCGTAAAAGGCGACTAAAAGTGGACGGGGCGGGGGGACTGGGAATCCCCCCCCTTGTACCAACCTCCTGTGAGACGTCAAAGAAGAGGGGGGGGGGTAGAGGGGAGAAAAACTTCTCCCCAAACTGTTTTCCTTTTTTGATGTCGGCTACCCCCCAATTAAAAGGAGGAAACAGCCAAGGTATATGTATGTATGTATGTACAAAGATTTATAGAATTTTGTGTCTTGCTCTTTATTTGATTTTGAATTTGTTGTTTATTATAAATATTGTTTTGCTATGATGATTATTTCTTTTGTATTTGAAATGTTAGTTTGTAATTTCTATGTTTACTTTTATTCTTGTTTTTCTTTGTTTTTAACCTACAGTTTGGACTGCTCGTTTGTTCGTTCGTTAATAAACCATTGAACCGAGTCCCAAAAATCTGTTTTTTTTTTTACTGCTCTGTGAACCTAGAAGATAAAATAGAAAGTAACGCAAGAAAAATATTAGTGCATACCTGTTGATTAATATATCTACTTACACAGGAGGTGTAACAAATATATTACAAAAAGGTTTATATAACTCATAATATCTTTATGGATAATTTAGAATAGATAATCAAATGGTATAAATATATCCCGTTTTCTTCCTGATTTTCATAAATGCTCATACAGTCCTTAGTGAAAGCGAGACTCACCTAAGCACCCATAATAGGAGTTGACTAAAAGTTTGTTTCGATGTGAAGGCTTCCCTTCACACTTTCCAAGAAGACCCTGGTATCTCACATCTTTAGTAGCAAAAACAATACGATCACTGGTAGACAGATACTGCAATATATATATATATATATATATATATATATATATATATATATATATATATATATATATATATATTATATATCTATCTATCTATCTATCTATCTATCTATCTATCTATCTATCTATATATATATATATATATATATATATATATATAATATATATATATATATATATATATATATATATATATATATATATATATATATATATATATATATATATATATATATATATATATATATATATATATATATATATATATATATATATATATATATATATATATATATATATATATAAATTACAATGTAGAGTATTGACAATAAAGTATCCAATGCTTACTACTCTCATCACTGAAGTAGATTGAAAATTGAAAAATAGACCACATTTTTTAAGTATGGTAGCAATATGGCTGTTAAAAAATTAGTTAACCTTTGAAAACTATAATGCACATCACAAAATATAACAAGAGCTTAAAAGTTCAGGAGTTCTAGTCATGCAGCAGAGCTCTGTCTGTGCTTAATGATAATATGTGGAGATGGCTTGTGCTTGAAATCTCGTAATAGATCAGTTGCAATGAAGATGCTGCACTGTTTTAAATAGTGAACTTCTGGGACTTTTGGGTCTTTTTTGTGTTAATAATGTTTTGAGGTATTCTGTATTCTACGATAATAATAATAATAATAATAATAATATATATATATATATATATATATATATATATATATATATATATATATATATATATATATATATATATATATATATATGGGCAAGAATACTTCCTCCGTGTTCCCTGCGTCTCGTAAAAGTCGACTAAACAGGTTGGAGCGAGGGGACTGGGAACCCCCTCATCTGTATTTTTTCCGGCAAAAAGTCAAGATATTTTGCGAGATAACCTGCGATGATGTTTTCTAAGACGAATCGTAAGGGTTGATGCAAAAAGATTATGAAAAAGGATAGCAAACCCAGAGACATAATGTTGTCTCTTGTTGAAATCACAAAATTCAATTGTAAGGAGAACTAGCATGATAAATTTCACGCGTATTTAGTGAATGATTATTTCCATAAAGCCTTCATGCTGGATTTGTGATATTGGAAAATTGTTGCTTATCCTCTTTTTCTGTGCTTGTATCACCTTTTAGACATCTTGCAAGATGAATTTCTTGCGAGATAAAATATGATGAAGTTTTCTAATACAGATCACAGGGTTGATGCAAACAGATTAAGAAATAGGATAGCAAATCCAAACATTATGTTGTTTCTTGTTAAAGTCACAAAATCCTATTACAGAGACAAATAGCATGATAATATTCACGTGCATTTTTTGAATTATTATTATATATATATATATATATATATATATATATATATATATATATATATATATATATATATATATATATAAGTTTTTCCTCAACTGGGACTTGAACCTAGGACACATAATAACTGTACCAAGGCTGTTGTTTTAGATTCTCCACCTACGGAGGGGTGGAATGGGTCATGGAGGACTCATAGGGTGGTCGCCAGCCGCCACAGCAGTAGCCTCCCCAGCAAACAGCTTAAACTCTCTTGCCTGGACGAGTCGCGATCCGTCGACCTCGCGAATGCGAGGCTAGCATGTTACCACTGTACTAGCCAGGAGGCTTGTGCCAAGGCACTACCAACTACTCCACAGGTCTTAAAAGGAAAACAAACCTCACATCTATATCTGCTATACTAGGAATGAATGCATTCTATCTGAATGCCACTCTGTTCATATTACAATTACCCCCAACCTCACTCGTGGCTTCGTTTTTGCATTTAATTCAAATCTCAATCTCATTTGGGACCAACATTAATCAAACAAGCACATTGCCATATGTGAAAACATGAATAATTTTTACCCCGACCGGGACTTGAACCTAGGACATATAATTACTGTGCTAAGGTGCTACCAACTACACTACAGAAGGTCTTGAAAGGAAAAAAAACCTTCCAGCTATATCTGCTATACTAAGAGTGAACGCATTCTATTTGAATGCCACTCTGTTCATATTACAGTTTCCCCCAACCTCACTTGTGGCTTCGTTTTTGCATGTAATTCAATTCTCAATCTATTTTGGGACCAACAATATTAAAAAAAGCACATTACATAAGTGAAAACATGAATAATATTTATCCCAACCAGGACTTGAACCTAGGGCACATAATTACTGTCAAAGCACTACCAACTACACCACAGAAGATCTTAATATGAACAGAGTGGCATTCAGATAGAATGCATTCATTCCTAGTATAGCAAATATAGCTGTAAGGTTTATTTATCTTTTAAGACCTTCTGTTGTGTAGTTGGTATGGTCTTAGCACAATAATTATGTGTCCTAAGTTCATTCCCGGTCGGGATAAAAATTATTCATGTTTTCACCTATGGCAATGTGCTTATATGATTATTGTTGGTACCAAATGAGTTTAAGATTTGAATTAAATGCGAAAATGAAGCCACGAGTGAGGTTAGGGGGAAACTGTAATTTAAACAGAGTGGCATTTAGATAGAATGTGTTCATTCCTATCATAGCAGATATAGCTGCAAGGCTTCTTTCCCTTTTAAGACCTTCTGTGGTGTAGTTAGTAGCACCTTGGCACAGTAATTATGCGTCAAAGGTTCAAGTTCCAGTCGGGATTAAAATTATTCATGTTTTCACATATGGTAATGTGGTTATATATATATATATATATATATATATATATATATATATATATATATATATATATATATATATATATATATATATATATATCTCATGTGTAGTCGCCGTGGCTCAGTCGGTAGCGTCTCCGACTCTGAGGCGTCAGGTCGAGGGTTCGCGCCCCGCCACGGTCTGAGGTTAGCAAAGGCATGCACTCAGCGTAAGGATTACATCTGCCAAAACAAGTCCTTCGCAAGAAGGCAACCGTCCTAGCCCTTGGTTGATAAGGGAGTCCGTGACGTAAAACCGGAACCATATCTCATGTAGTAGGTTGGCTCATGGCTCC
>JAXCGZ010022996.1:65000-79633 GCA_037179515.1 Halocaridina rubra
CTAAGTATAAAATGGAACCGATGAGGAGACGGGAAGATACGAGCTTTGGGCTCTTTCCCGTAAACACAATCAGGTAAACACAATTAGGTAAACACAATTAGGTAAACACAATCAGGTAATCACACACCCAGATCCCCACTCACACATATAATTGAATGAAGAAAATGACTTGGACATATCCACCAGTTTTTGCCTTTACTCGCAATTTCCTAAAATGTCTCTCATGTAAGACTCATATCAAATATATTCATAAGATTTTCGAAGATTTAATCTGCTCAAACCTCTCTCTCTATTGTAATACGAAACCTACTTCTTCATAAAACTACAGTATATCTGTAACACTGACAAAGCGTCAAAAGACTCCAAATAAACTGAGATATCCCTCCCTTTTTTATTTTTGGTAAATATCTAGAACTTTGCAAATATCTTAATTAACGAAAGTGATCTTTAATTGAGACCTGTGCCTCCTATTTTGACAACAAGTGCATTGTTTTCTTATTTCCAGCGTTTGGAAAGTTTCCTATAGTCCTGTGACTTTGTATGTAACACAAGTGCTACAGAAGTATATATAGAAGTACATCATCAGGGCCATGTCCTTATGCCTTTGCATACTTTTGTAGCCAAATGGCAATGGTTTTGTAATATGGCCCCTGGTGAACTTCTCGCCTCGGTAGTTGAGATGGAATGTTCACTCCAGTAAAATATTGACTGTAACGCCCTAACCAATTCCTCACAGATATTATTATTTGTCATAGTGAGACAACTGTGTGCTTTTCCCAAGTTTGTAACTTCAGTTCCACATTTAATTAGCCACTGACAAAGCTGTTACTGTATTTAGGATTTTCTTAGCTCCCCTAGTCATATTATTTTCACTTACTCTCTCAATTTCATGTCTTATACCTATGTTCTCAATTAATACTCTTTCTACTCCTACCGGGCTTTAAAACTTTTACTCCTTTTAGATCTCTTCTAGGAGTTGTCTCTCATTTTCTTAGCCTTTCTACTTTCATTACTGAGCCTTTCCGCTTTGGCATTCATAATTTCTACTGTAGTAGATGGTATACGATAGCTCATTGCACAGGTACTGTGTGGATATTTGCAGCACGCGGATTGGTCATTGCTATGACTGTTTCTTTCCTTCCACTTCCAGACTTGAACTCTTTTTGCTCCTGTCATACCTTATTCTTATGAGTTTTCTTCCTCAAAAATATCTATTAGCATCTACCTGTATATGGCCTAATCCTACCATATTTCTATATCTTCATGACTTTGAATATTCTTTCTGCCTGTTTTTTTTTAAGTGTTTATCATTCTTTTATTTCTGCCTTGTCCTAAAACTGCTGCTTTTTCTTTATCTTACACGTTTTCTTGGTGCTCCGTGCCGATAAGTGTAATTTTGTTTGCCTGTCATGGTGTCACACTAAAAAATAATTCTTATATACCCCACAACTGTATTCATACATCTGGACAGATTTGCTCTTGAATATGTCCCCCTCAGTCAGTACCTGTTAATTGATAGTTCTTTCTCTTGTAAACTCCTTTAGGATAGTTCTCTCTTAGTTTAGATTAGTTAGCTTACTTATCAGTCTCGTATCAGTCTTTCCTCTACTCTCAACTCCAATTTGCAGAGGGTATCTGAGTGAGGTACACAAAATTTAGTAAAATTTAATGCCTCCAAGACACAGTTTCTGGCTGTTTCTGTATCTTCTTCTACTCCTGATAGCCCTATTGTCTTCGAAACTAACGAAATTTACCATCTTCATTTTGTTAACATATTAGGAATTCAGATACCTCTAACGTGTCTAGGAGGAGTCACATAATCCAGATATCTAAAAAAGGCATCCCAAATATTGGGGGTTCTGATTCTTTTTTCACCATTCCTTTTCCTCTTTTTAGTTACTTAACATCTATTTAGGTTATCCGTCCTTACTTTGAATTCTGCCCGCAGATCTGTGCTTGTTCTTTTACTTATCTCCTTGATAGGTTTGAATCCAAGGCAATCAGACTCTCAGTGACCCTTCTCTTACTTCCAATCTGGTCTCTCGTTCTCTTCGCCGTAAGGTACCATCACTTTCTCTTTTCTGTCATTATTACTTCCATTGCTATTCTGACGAGGTGGCGAGTTGCATTGCCCCACATTGCCGAGGCCGCGTGACACTCACCAAGCAGCCTCGTCTCACAGTTACTATGTGGAGATTTGTAGCTCGCGGATTGGTCGGTGCAACGACTGCTTCTTCCCATCCACCTCCAGACTCTGGAACTTTCTTCCTCTTTCTGTCTTTCCTAATTCTTATAGCTTATCTTTCTTCAAAAAGCTGATCTATCGTCATCTTAGGTTCCAATCCTGCCATATCCCTTGGTCCTCAATACCCCGATTATTCTTTCAGCTTGTTCTTTTTCTATTGTGTATCAATCTCTTATTTCATCATTGTCTTTAATCTTCTACATTTTCTTCGTTTAAATGTTTTCTTGGTGTCCGGGCCTGATGAGGGCAATTTCCTTGCTTGTCCAGGTATCACACTCATAAAAAGGACTAGTGGTGGTGCCTCTCTTTTACTATCTTTGATTCCACTATAAAATGGTTTTATAAAGGTTCTTCCGTTCTGTCTAAAAATCTCCTCCTAAAAGAGTCTTTGACACTACTTGGGTGGAGACTGTTTGAGTCTTTTCTTCATGATTGCAGTTATCCATAATTTACATCTACTGTGTTCTCTCATATTCAGTGCTTACAATCCTGTCAATGACTTCTAGTGTACTTACACTGCTTAGACGATACAATGCTAGTCTTTTGTTTATTCAATAGTGGGTAATATAATTTGGCTATTATCATGCTCTTTGAATCCATATTTTTTGTGAGAATCAAAAAAGTCCTTTTGATCACTCTCCATAACATTATTAGTTTTTTTTTCAACCTTGAACTCTTCTCTACCAAGTAAAGTTAATCCCCCTATTCCTCTTAGATCTATCCGTTCTCATTTCTGTGTAACTCTTATAAAACACTGTAGGACTTATATATCTTTATTAAATATTATGTTTGTAAGTGGAGCTATATCTGCCTTTGATCCATGGAGCCTTGTTACTTATTCCTTACCAGTTCTGACTTCAGCATTTGTGCACAGTAGCCCCAGTAACTTTTGGTTTTGTTTTGTTGTTCTTTCATTCTCTTTTTTAGTGTTTTAGTTCTTTCTTCATTTAACTTTTCAGCTTCCATTAGCAAAGATTTGATTCTGCCCTGTTCCTCCTTTGTTTAATTAAGGTCAAAAAAGCCCTCCTGGATTCCTGATGTTCATTTAGATTTCTTAGCGTCCTTCAGTACTATCTCGCAAGTGTCCTCCTTAACCTAAAGTTTTCTCAGTAAATCTTGCTTATTTTTGCAGTGTTATATAGTCACAATTTTTCAAGCTATCTTATCAGATGTAAAACTGTAGCATAAGCACTATCTATCTATCTATCTATCTATCTATCTATCTATCTATCTATCTATCTATCTATCTATCTATCTATCTATCTATCTATCTATCTATCTATCTATCGATAGATAGATAGATAGATAGATAGATAGATAGATAGATAGATAGATAGATAGATAGATAGATAAATAGTAGATAGATAGATATATAGATAGATAGATAGATCCACACGCACACAAACAAACACAGAGAGAGAGAGAGAGAGAGAGAGAGAGAGAGAGAGAGAGAGAGAGAGAGAGAGAGAGAGAGAGAGAGAGAGAGAGAGAGAGAGAGAGAGAGAGAGAGAGAGACTAAAACTCACTCACCACTGGTTTCCATGTTGTATGGAATAATAAAAATTCCTGTAGCTGAGTCCTTTTCCCAAAGCCTTTCAGAAAACTCATCAGTTGAACCTTGCGTGCTCTGATGATGAAAATCTTTTTTTCTGTGAATTATGACTGGGAATATATAATTGCGTGGAGGGACCGGTGTTGCACTCACCATTTTGCTGTCCAGAACCATAGAGCTTTCATTACTTTCTTCGTAGAAGCCAGTCGACATTCCTTCATTGGCGAGGATATATCCCTGAAAATAACTTCATTAATATGAAATAAGTCTTCCTTCAGTTACGGTTCTCTTTCTATACCCTACATCAAACCTGAATATTCTTGGATATTCGTTACACATGTCTTATTATTCCTTCATGTCTGACAAGTCACAAAACTCCTCATCTCTGCTCTTCTTAATGTTTTCTTCGTGCCCAGGCCTGTTGGGGGTAGATTTATTTATTTTTTCCTTTTGCCCGTCCGGGTGTCACAATCATATAAAATAAGGATCTTCTGAAATATTATTTATACTGTTTTACAGATATATTGATTCTACTCATCCTACATGTAGGGGTTATTATCCATTTAGCACATTGAGAAATAAAATAGAAAAAGACAAATGTTTTAATAGGCAAAGTAGAAGAAAAATTATAAATGTTTGGCATAATTATATTAAAAAAAAGTAAGAAATGAGTATCGATACATAAGAAAAGAGGCAGAAAGCATATGACAGAGATATTGCAAGGGGAGCGAAGGAAAATATCAGAATTTTCCACCGCTTTATCAGTGGAAAATTAAAGGTTACAAAAGAACTTGTACAGACTGAAGCTACGGATAGAGGCATTATAAAGACAGATGAAGAGATCTGCGATGTATTGAACATGTGAGGCCAAAACTCGATTATGCAGCCCCCTTTTGGAATCCGCACTTGAAAAAGCACATAGCTAAGCTTGAAAAAGTTCAAAGACATGCCACGAAACTGGTGCCAGAAATACGCAATCTCAGTTATGATGAGAGGCTGAGGGAATTAGACTTACCATCACTCGAAGCTAGAAGATTGAGGGGGATATGGTGACAGTCTTTCAATTCCTTCATGGTTATGATAGAGTGGATAAGGATCGATATTTTGATATGGCTGGCTCTAGAACTAGAGGTCATAGTTTGAAGCTTCGTAAGAAAACTTCTTTGCAGGATGTAAGGAAATACTTTTTCAGTGTAAGAGTAGTTGATAATTGGAATTCGCTAAGCGAGGAGGTAGTTAATGCTATTTCAATCCATAGTTTTAAGGACAGGTATGATAAGTATGACTAAGTATAAAATGGAACCGATGAGGAGACGGGAATATACGAGCTTTGGGCTCTTTCCCGTAAACACAATTAGGTAATCACAATTAGGTAATCACTACGAGGATGTACAGTAGAGAATGCCTTAACCCCCTCATTGGCAAAAATGAGAAAATAGGGGCAAAACACTAATAGAAATAAATGTTCATATTGGGGTGGGACCTAGTGATATATCCTCTTATGTACATAAAATATGCGCTGTAGCTTTACCTCTATCACTTTGCAATATATTAGGAAAGTGACTGAAAATAGGGATATTCCAGGATAATTGAAATAAATGGACATGGTACCTAATTATAGACTGCAAAACAATGGAGAAACTACTGAGAAGACACATTTCTCTTCACTTGGAGAGTTTTTTTTAACTTCTTGTTAGCGAGACAACATGGCTTCAGAGAGAGAGAGAGAGGAGAGAGAGAGAGAGAGAGAGAGAGAGAGAGAGAGAGAGAGAGAGAGAGAGAGAGAGAGAGAGAGAGAGAGAGAGAGAGAGAGAGAGAGAGAGAGGAGAGAGAGAGAGAGAGAGAACAGGACTACATGGACAAATTTGCTGTAGGTTTTTTATGAGTGTGACACCTGGAAAGGCAAGAAAATTGCCCTTATCAGATCCATGCACAAAGAATATATTAAGAAGAAAAAGTAAAAGGTTAAGGACACTGCAACAATAAGGGAATAATGGACAATAGGAAAAGAACAGGCTGAAATAATAATCGAAGTACTGAGGACCTATAGCTATGGCGGGGTTAGGCCCTGAGATGACGATAGATGTGCTTTTTGAAGGAAGCTGGGTTATAAGAATTAGGAAAGACTAAAGGGGGAGGAGATTTCCAGATTTTGGAGGTGGACGGGAAGAAGCAGTTGCTGCATTGAATAATCCTCGAGACACAAATCTCTACACAGTACTTGTGAGACAAGGCTGCTTTGCGAGTGTTATGCGGCCTCGGCAGTGGGGGAGGAATGCAATTTGTCAACTCGTCAAAACAACAATGGAGGTAGTAGCAATAGAAAAGAGAGAGGGATGATACCTTATGGCGAAGAGAAAGAGAATCCATATTAAAAGTAAGAGAAAGGTCATTGATGAGTCTGACTGCTTTAAGTTCAACCCTATCAAGGAAATATGTATAATAAGAAACACTCCTGATGTGCAACCAGTATTCTAGGCAGGGACGGATAAGACCTTTATATATTTTAAATAACTGAAAGAGGAAAGTAATCACGAAAACGAAACAGAACCCCAATTTTTTGGATGCAGATTTGAAATTTGGATTATGTGATTCCTCCAAGACAAGTTAGATTCTGTATGGATTCCTAATATGTTGATTAATTAAGAGGGTAAATTTCGTTAGTGTCGAAGTCAATAGGGCTATCAGAAGGAGAAAAAGGTAAAGAGATAGCCAAGAACTGTATCTTGGAGGCATTGAATTTACATAAAATTGGGTGCCCCACTCAGATATTTTCAGCAAATCGGAGTTGAGAGTAGAAGGAAGAGTGATACGAGACTGATTACGAATAGCAGATGAAGGTTGTGAAGAACAGGGAGAGGAAAATGAGGGGTAGAATCATCGACAATGGCGTGGAGAAGAGGGGGGATGGGGACTGAAGAAGATCATCGATGAAAAGAAGGAACAGAGTAGCTGAAAGAACAGAGCCCTATAGATCAACAATGGTAACAGGGAATGGGCTAGATGTTGCGCCATCAACAAACACAGATATAAAACAGTCAGAAAGAAAACTGGAAATCAGAGAACAGTGGAAAGGGGTAAAGCCATAAGCAGGGAGTTTGGCCAACAGAGTCTTGTGCCACAATCTGTCAAAAACCTTAGAGATATCAAGGGTGACGACAAAGTATTCCCCATAGTTCCTCAGAGAAGATGGCCATACATGTATAAGATAGGATTTATGACTGGAGATAAGGGAGTTATATTCAAGGCATTTCAAAAAGTGAAATACTTCAGCGATAGAAGGGGTTAGTGCAATAGGTCGGTGGTTTGAGGGAATAGTGCGGTCACCCTTCTTAGGAACAGGTCGAACTAGAACATGTTTCCAGGATGAATGCCAGATACTGGTTTAGATAATGAAACGAGACAGACGGCAATGCACTGGAGCCAATTCATCTGCATTCTCCTTAAGGAACCTTGCAGCGATACAATCAGTCCAGATACCTTGTTGTTGTTTAGTGAGCAAAGAATATTATAGAGTTTGCGTGAAAAAAGAATATAAGAGAGCATATTGTTAGGGAGGGGTAAAGTATGAAAGACAAGTGTGCTGGAATCCCTCACGAGAGAGTTTGCAAAAACATGAGAGCCAAGGAGAGTGGCTTTGTAAGTGGGAGAGCAAGCTATAGAACCATCGTAGCAAACGAGAGGGGGAAAACTTGACTTACAGAGGCCTTTGGAGAGGTTTTGCCTAAGGACCAGAATCATTTATCTTTGGGAGAGGAGTTCAGGTCATCAGCTTTCCTACGTAAAAAGGTAGCTTTTGACTTTTGAATCTGAGCATTACAGTGATTCCTAACTGAAATAAGTATCTGAAGGAGAGGCCTGGTGACCAAGGATTAGGGGAATAAAAAGTACTCATAGGGGAAGGGTTTAACGCCTCCGTTCCCGAGGATTTGATTGGTAAACCACAACATACAAGAAGAAAGGGTTAGACAAATTCCACATTGTTAGATTCTGAGAAGGGGCTTGATGCAGTCGCACATGGGAGACTTTAAGAATATGCAAGCAATGGCAAAAATAGTTAAAAATGTCTTGACGTAAATAAATATGTACTTAAATGAACAGAGTAGAGGGTCAGATTTAGACATGCAGTATCTGATCGGAGGAAGATTAGTAGTGGGGATCCTTAAGGATCAATTTTGGGTCAATTTCTCTTCCTTACAAATGTAAATGATAGTTGAGAATCTGCTAATGCATATTTAATTATGCTGGCAGATGTAGCAAAGTTTGTGAGGAGAGTACATGCTAAAAATAACGGTAATGAACTTCAGGAAGACTTTAATAGTTTGCATGAGTGGTCATGAGATGAAATACTTCAAAATGTAAAGAAATGAAAATAGGCAAGAACACCAGAAAGCCCAGTGTCTAGGTATTCATGGACAGGAGAGAGACTTCAAAAATCCAGAAGCAAAAGGCATTAGAGGATTTGTCTCCAGAAATGCATTTAAATGGTATGGTAAGGCTGCTTATGATTTCCTACTTAACATAATGACAAATTGACAATGGTATGTTCCGAAATATTTACACAATAATGCAAAACAATTTTTATTCTTGGATAGTATGTATTATTTCATAATTGCTATCATTGTAAAGTCACAGAATCTGGCCAGTGCGACCTTCAAACTTTGCTTTTTGACCTAGATAATAAAATGTAGAATTCAACGTATTTTCTATGTAAAAACATGCAAATTTGCATTTTTCCATTTCCATATGGTTTGAATAAAACAGCATATGAATCAACATATACATGTATTAAAACTGAAAGATTAACTTAGATCCTTAGAAATGGGTAGTTTTTGAGATTCGCAACAGTAGCATGAATTATTTCACATATCAGCCCCCATATCTAGTCATCCATCATGTTTTTGTTTTACGCTCTTCTGTAGTGGTGTTCAAAATCCAGTATATCTCAGTGGAGGTGCTCGCTTTGCTCCTCTGAGTATGATTCCATGTTCTCCTTGAATTTGTCAAGATGAGCTTTTAGGATGGACTTTCCGTAACATCCTGCAGTCTATTTTGTTGTAGTTCTTCTCAAGAGCCTCATCAGAATCACATAATTTTGGGCCTTGTGATTGCTCCAAATGCACGAACCACTACTTCAAGCTTTTTCATTTCTTCCTACTAGGCTTAATTTTTTTTTTTATGAGTGTGACACCAAGACGGGCCAAAAAATAAAATAAAATAAAACAGCCCCCATCGAGCCTGGGCACGAAGAATACATTAAATATATTTTATGCTTACATCAACACTTAATATTGTTGGATATTCATTACACACATTTTATTATCCCCTCGCTTCTGACAAGTCATTACACTCTCCATTGCTGTTACTTTTTACTTAATGTATTCTTCGTACCCAGGCTCGGTGGGGGCTGTTTTATTCTATTTTATTTTTATGGCCCGTCCTGGTGTCACAATAAAAAAAAACAGTAAAAAGTAACAGAGATGGAGAGAGTAATGATTTGTCAGAAGTGAAGGGATGATAAGAGGTGTATAATGAATATCCAAGAATATTCAGTGTTGATGTAGGCATAGAAAATAACCGTAACTGAAGGGAGACTTAACATTGAACTTTCCTGGACAGTCCTCTTCATGTTTAAAAATCCTTCAGTTGTAGTATCGCAATGGGCGGCTGGTTCCATAGGCCATTCTGTGCACTACAGCATCTTCATTTGTAGTCCAGTGACGACACAAGCTTTGACTATTGCCTCAGATGGCTTAGGTAAGAAGTTTTAGAGGTATCTTGAGGCTGCAGACTCCTTATCAAGAGCTGTGACAGATTGTTTCAAAAGACCCAATTTTATGTGCTGTAGTGAGCACACCAATTTCTTGTGTCCACTTCTTGCTCACATTTAACATTATGCCCTTCATTAAGATGTCAGTCCATTGCAGACATTGTTTTCTGTGTAGGGCACTGCAGTGTCCTTTCCAACCCAAAGACAAAGATAACAGGGAAACTTGGGAAAACCTTCATGAAGACCATCACAAATGGCACATTTCTGAAGCCACCTATAACCTCCCAGCCATGCCCAAGGCTTCCAGCAAATTATTGACGCTATTGAATATCTCTGTGAAATTCATCTTTAGTGCAAGGAAAGAGATGAAGACTTACTCCAGTTGTGTACAGTAGTACAGCTTTGAGGCATCTGAATGAGCATTCTGTGAACAGGAACCATTTCTTAGGGATACAAACAATTCCAAATGCCTTGCACAAACCAAATATATTGTGGATGAAGCAGAACATCTCCTGACAAGTTGAAAAGTATATTGTGGCTGAAGCAGGGCTCCTCCTGATAAGTGAAGAAGCTTGAAAAATGTCAGTGACGCCTCCTTTGATTTTTGACTTGCACATAATTACCTAGCAAATCTCATTCCTTGAGCCTAGATGTCAAAATCTTGGCATTCAACTTTGTTAGACCAAGAAATCTGATCGAATCATTGGGGTCTCTTTTGTTGGGGTAGTGTGGGTTTCTCCCACCAGCTGCACCTTTGAAATTGTAATATGGAGCTTCAACGTCTACCTCCTCTATTGATTTGTTGCTTTCTTCTTCTGATGGGTTCTCTCTATCTGGCATAGTGGGTACAGAGAGCTCAGAGCAGTGTGACACTGGGACGATGGATGATGGAAAGTACAAAGACATGATAGCAAATGCATTCTTGCCACTGCGACATTTGGAAGGTTCCACCAAGCAGACGTAGTAATTGCTGGAATAATCATTGGGTTAAAATCAAATTCTGGGAGCAGCAGACTTCATGGTTCTCTTCTCCCCTCTGTACCATCCAACAAAAGAGAGAGAGAAAACTGAATTGTGACTAATAAATTGATTACATTCACAACTAAAATGTGAGATTCCTATGCAGAATATTTTGTATGTGATATTATCTGTGGTATTAGAAATAAGAAATACATCAAAAGATATTTAAGTTTCAAAAGGTCTAACATTTGTTAAATATATATCTTACTATTCAAGCAAGAAACAATTGTATGTCTTACCGTCTAGAGATTTTATCCACTCTCATAAGAAAACTGAGGGCCCAGGTTTGTGTTGATCTTGACAGGCAAGCCGAATAATACCTGGTAGGTTTCACACACTTTAGTCACACAGTACTTTTTCGATATTTTTTTGTGAATTGGCCACATATATGGCAGAATGCGTCGATAGAAAACTTTAGCTTCTTGATGCCTTCTCTGATAAAATCAGATAGGTTTATGTGCTCACTTAGGCAACTACAACTAAATTGAAGTGGTGAGTAACGAACCCTTAAATATATTACTTTGTGAGTTTCTAGACAATTCTATTAAGTTCTTGATAGTTCTAGTACGTTCTACATCATTATAGAATATTCTTGAAAATTCAAGTAAGTTCAAAAAAATTCTTCATCTGCTATGCGGCACTGAATCTACCTGGAATACCCTAGAAAATGGGTACCTATTTAGATGTTAATACCCGGTCACAAAAGCAAAGTTTGAAGAAAAAGGAGTTTTTTCCATTTACTTTAGACGTAAGATATTGAAAAATATTTTTTTTTTGCCCAGGAACAAGAAAAAGTAAAAATTTTGTTGCATAGTAGTTTATGTGAGAGCTAAGTTTGAATAAGAAGCTCTGTTCTCAATATCGCAACTGCAAAAACAAAAACAAATTGCAAAAAATTCAGAGATATACTACGAGGCTAGTAATAAAAAAAAAATATGAGGAAAAGCTAATGGAGTCAGAATTACCACACGTGAAGCTAGAAGAAAAGGGGGAAAATGGTACAGATTTTAAATTCTTTGGCTTTAATACTGTTGATAGGTTTAAGTGATAACAATGTACTCGATTTATACTGATATTTATTGGTCAAACAGCCAATGAGGGATATGGTGACAATTTTTGAATTCTTTCATGGTTTTGACAGACTGGACAGGGAGCAATATTTTAATATGGGTAGCTTAAAATATAGAGGTCATAGTGAGAAGCTGCTCAAGAAAGTTTCTATGCAGGATGTAGAGAAGTACATTTGTAGTGTAAGAATAGCTGATGATTGGACTTTGCTATGTGAAGAAGTAGTTTATACTAATTGTATTCATAGTTCTACGGAGTAAGTTCCCAAGAAGAGTGGTCATTCTATTCCCTCCAACTACATACTTAATGCCCAAACCTCAATATCGCTATAGTATTCAAAATTTGCTCAATTTTCACTTCTTGAAATATCTTGAAACTAAATTGCTTATATCCGATCACCAGTGCGGCTTTCACAAGGCAAGATCCACTGGTGACCTCCTGTCCTATCTTATGTATAGTAAACTTCTTTGGAGAACTATGGGGAATCCTTTGTCATCGCCTTTGATATCTCCAAGGCATTTGACAGTGTGGCATAGGGTTCTGTTGGTCAAACTTTCTTCTTATGAATTTACCTATTCTCTTTGTTCTCTGATTTCCAGTTTTCTTTCTAATCGTATTATATATGTGGTTGTTGACGGCACAACATATAGCTCATTCCCAGTTACCAGTGGTTTTTCACAAGGCTCTGTTCTTTCACCTACTCTGTTCCTTCTTTTCATCAAAGATCTTCTCCAATCCCCCATCCTCTTATCTTCTCCACGCCTTTGCTGACGATTCCACCTTTCATTTTTCCTCCCTACTCTTCACAACCTTCATTTGCTACTCGTAGTTAGTATCATATCACTCTTTATTCTACTCTCAACTCCAATTTACACAGGGCATCTGAGTGAGGAACCAAAAATGTAGTTAAATTTAATGCCTCCAAGGTCTTTGGTTTTGCCAGTGTAAGACCGTTACCCCGAATGAATGCCCTGTTTAACCTCAGACCGTGTCGGGTCTCGAGCCGATGACCTAATGAATCAAAATCACATACTCTACCACCCGTACACGGCGGCCACAGGAAGCTGTAGAGTGAATGAGAGTGGTTAAAAAAGGAACCCACTAGGAGACGGAGAGTTGGGAGAATGGTTAAAATATTAAATCGACTAGTGAGGTAGAGATGAATAAAGGTCATCTACGTACAAAAATGAAACGACGGTGTGCCAAGGCCTCCCAGACGATAATGCGGTCCATCTTCAGAGCAACTTTAGATCAGTAGATGAAGTACAATGCAATCTGAGAGTTTGTCCTTTAAAGATGATCAGTATTCGCACATGATATGCGGCAAGTGAAAAAAATTGCAAACGCCGAGAAAATTCATGGTTTTCAAGATAAATATAATGCACGTTACTGAATAAAACAAAAATTGGCTGCAGAGTTATTAACATAAACTTCTCTCCCCTACACACAGTTAGGGTAATTTCGTACAAATGCTACATGCATATGAAAGGTATGCTGTAAGGTATATATAGAGAAAGAAATACAGTCAGAAACAAGGGGAAAAATCATCTGGATACATACTACAAACTGACTTGGTAATACTAGAGGAAGGATAACCACCATGGTGAGCTTCCAAGTACTCTCCATTTCGATCGCTTATGCTGAACTGCATGAAAGAAAAAAGTTTTTTTTCCCTTCTCGTGAGCATATGACATGAGCGTGTGTTATGGCCAAACAAGGTGACTATAGCCAAACTTAATGCGGACTTTAATATTAGATTTTGAAAATATTTAAGTAATGATGTGTTTAGTTTGCCTGACGGCGATCCATAATAATGGCCTCTTGTTTCAATACACAAATAGCTGTTTAAGTATTATGATTTTTTTTTTTGTCACGAACGTATATATATTAAATCTTCCTGAATATGTAAATTATCTTTTATACTTTTTTCTATGTTTTTTTATCCATTTAGGCATTACTCAATTAATTATTTTATTTATCATTATACGTATCCCATTTAATGTTTGCTATATTAAGTTGTTTTTTGAATATGTATTCATATATCTATAGATAAATGCTTATGAATCTCCATACAGTCAACTCCCTGTATATCATGTATTTATGGATGCGTCCAAATATTATTATAGTATTCTGCTTGTACTTTATAATGATGTATTCATGAAGTTTCGTCTTATATAAACCCCAATTATTTAAACTACTTCTCTTGTATTTTGAGATTTATTTATGTTTTATCTAGATAGTTATATATTTATTTATTTTTAATTAATGTATTTTTTCCTATATTTCATCCTCTGTCGATTTTTTTTTTTACAGTTTTAGCAATGCTTACGTTGATGTTTTTAATATATATATATATATATATATATATATATATATATATATATATATATATATATATATATATATATATATATATATATATATATATATAGAGAGAGAGAGAGAGAGAGAGAGAGAGAGAACTGTATAATAACTTATAGATGACGTGTTGGAAACAAATGGCATTGTTTGAGAAGTGCGGTTCACAATATTTGTCATGCGGAAAGAAAACAGTCATGTACCCCATTGCCGTATTCATTTGGTTAGTTATACGCACTTACTTATATCATTCTTCTGTAGTCACCGTGGCTCAAGCGGTATCGTCCCCAACTTTGAGGCGTTCTGTCGAGGGTTCGCGCTCAGTCACGGTCTGAGGTTAGCAAGGGCATGCACTCTTGGTAAAGATTACATCTGCCAAAACAAATCCTTCGCATGAAGGCAACCATCCTAGCCCTTGGTAGAAAAGGGAGTCCGTGACATAAGACCGGAACATCAACTTATATCATACTTCATTTTTCTCTCCCCCGTTAATAGTTGTAACGCTCTGACAAAACCAGCATATGGGTAAATGAACTGCCTCCGACCGTTATTCACGTTGAATCATGATGCTTTCTTATCTACAACTATTTTCGTCCTCTGGAAACTCCGCATTTATATAT
>JAXCGZ010022997.1:0-10000 GCA_037179515.1 Halocaridina rubra
GAAGCATATTTTAATATTTGTGAATGAAGGGATCTTGGTAAAGCAGGTGTGTTTGCGTACAAATTATTATTATTATTATTATTATTATTATTATTATTATTATTATCATTATTATTATTATTGTCATTATTATTATTATTATTATTATTATTACTATTATTATTATTATTATTATTATTATTATTATTATTATTATTATTATTATTATTATTATTATTATTATCATTATTTTATTGCTGCTGCTGCAGAGAATAAAATGAATCTACGGAAATATATTGATTGATTTCAGAAGAATTAATAAATATGTGCAATTATTACCTAATTGTAATTACCGAATTGCGCTTACAGAAAAGAGCGCTATACTCGTATTTCCCCGTCTCCTGGCCGGTTCCATATTCATACTAAATAATACGCAATCTATTAGTCCTTGAAACTAGGAATTGAGTTAGCATTAACTACCTCCTCGCTTGTGTATATCAATCTATCTATCTTTCTATCTCTATATGTATGTCTGTCTGGGTGTGTGTGTGTGCGCGTGAACTAGCGGAAAAAGCAATTAGTAAATATTGTAAATAAAGAAGTCCTTCAAGTATAACAAATATATCTTTATTAATAAAATAATCATAAATTATATAAACACACACGCACGCGCTCACACACACACACATAAACACACACATACACACACACACACACACACATACACACACACACAAAACAGGCGGGAAATTTAGTCAACTAAATCGTAATATATCTGACGTCTTGACTCTTATGTTTGAAGTCCACTTTCTCTCTCTCTCTCTCTCTCTCTCTCTCTCTCTCTCTCTCTCTCTATATATATATATATATATATATATATATATATATATATATATATATATATATAATTTTTTTTTCTTAAGAGCGTGACACCGGGACAGGCAGAAACTGCCCTCATCAATACAGGCCCGGGCACGAGAAAAATACCAAGACGAAGGAAAAGAAAAAGGTTAAGGGCAAGGCAGAGATGAGGTAATGTCACATAAAGGAAAACGACAGACAGAAAAAAACAGTCAAAGTACAGAGGACCCAGAGATATTGAGGACTAGGCTCTGAGATGACGATACATCTGCTTTTTGAAGGATGAAAGGTCATACGAATTAGGAAAGACAGAAGGAGGATGAGAGTTCCAGAGTCTGGAGGTAGATGGGAAGAAGCAGTCGCTGCACCGATCAATCCACGAGCTACAAATCTCCACACAGTACCTGTGAGATGAAGTCGCTTGGCGAGTGTTACGCGGCCTCGGCAGTGGAGGAGGGATGCAACTCGCCAACTCATCAGAGCAGCGATGGAAGTAGTAGCGATAGAAAAGCGAAAGGGAAGATACCTTACGGTATATATATATATATATATATATATATATATATATATATATATATATATATATATATATATATATATATATATATATATATTAACAGATGATTCGTTAATGTTTGTTGTCCAACGCTCTCTCTCTCTCTCTCTCTCTCTCTCTCTCTCTCTCTCTCTCTCTCTCTCTCTCTCTCTCTCCATTTGCGCAGTTGCCATAAATCACAATCAATATTCCCATAACATTAACATAATCGTCGGCCCATTGACACCTCAACCCAGACTTGCCAAAAATCGATTCTTTCATTCATATCTTTTCGTTCAAAGCAATTATTCTATAATACAATTAAAAAAAAAAAAATAACTCAAATTGCATAAAAATATAATTTTAACTAATCTTAAGCTCTCGGGGATATATAAAATAATATATAAAATACATATAAATACTAAATAATTAGCGAATGATGAATGTTTTCATGTATACGAATCAATTTGAAATCTGACGCTATTCGGTAGAAAAACTCGCCCGTTCTGGGTACGGTGACAAGACGTTCCAATGGCGGGAAAAGAAGTGGATAGCTGGATATAATATCCACAGATATCCAAACATGTCCAGATATTATATCCGCAGTTATCCAGACATATCCTCAATGGTGAAAAGCGTACACGAAATAGAGTGAAAGAGGGTAATTGGATTAATGGTAAAAAAGACATTATTAACAGCTGCAAGATTATTTTTTTTTTTTAAGATTTTATTACATCGGGAATATTTTTTCTTATCAAATCGTATCCTTATCATCATTATCATCATCATCATCATAACAATAACAATGATAATAACTTTAAGAATAACAAAAATACTACTGTTACTACTGCTGCTGCTGCTGCTGTTACTACTACTGCTGGATTCGGTTTTACGTAACGAACTCCCTTTTCTACTAAGGGCTAGGACGGTTGCCTTCTCACGAAGGACTTGTTTTGGCAGATGTAATCGTTACCCTGAGTGTATGCCCTTACTAACCTCAGTCCGTGACGGGGCGCGAACCCTCGACCTGCCGTCTCAGAGTCGCAGACGCTTCCATTTTGCTACTTCTAATAATAATAATAATAATAATAAATAATAATAATAATAATAATAATAAATAATAATAATAAAAATAATAATAATAATAATAATAATAATAATAATAATAATAATATTCATCATCATCATTTTACCATATCAATATATAATAATACAGCAGCTTTTTCAAATGTTTATATTGGGTCGCTGCATTTCATTGGCCTCTTCAAAGGGATTTAGTACAGTATTTATCTCAACCTTCGATATTTTACTGCCATATGCGCTTCCTGACACCCACCCTCTCTATTCAATAGGGTTTAGGACCTAGCATCCGAATATAGACAGCTAGCTCTCGCTATAGACATGGACATCTACAGAAATGATTTAACTCCAATCTTTATATAAGAATTGCCAGAATAATTAATGTACGTAAGTGATACACAGATTGAGATAGATAGATAGATAGATAGATAGATAGATAGATAGATAGATAGACAGATAGCTAAAATACATGAAATATTAAAATAATTAAGTGATAGACTGATCGAGATAGACAGAGCGATGGATATAAAAATAAGCAGCTAGACAAATACATAAAAAGATAGCCCAAATACACTCTTAAGTGATAGAATAATGGAATAGATAGATAGATAGATAGATAGATAGATAGATAGAGGGAAAATTTTCTTACATTAGGACCCCCCATGAAGAACCCCAAACGATGACCCCGTTACTAATGCGTCCAGTAATGACCAAGGATCGTAAAAACGATCCGGAAAAGAGAGAGAGAGAGAGAGAGAGAGAGAGAGAGAGAGAGAGAGAGAGAGAGAGAGAGAGAGAGAGAGAGAGAGAGAGAGAGAGAGAGAGAGAGATCCAATTGCCTGGAAATCTATCGCATCAGGGGATTATGAGCCCTGGAATGATAATAATAATAATAATAATAATAATAATAATAATAATAATAATAATAACAACAACAACTATTTGTGTATTCCTATATACATACATTCATACATACATATATACATACAGAAAGAGTGCTCGCGTGCGCATGCACTCGCCGAGCGCATAAAAATGAGATAATGAAGGGTCAAGAATTGTGCATTTTATGGTAAATTTATTCTGGGTTGGAATATGGTCATGAAAAGTGTACTTTTTTCCAGATTTATGGGTTTCATGTATGTATGTATGTATGTATGTATGCATATTCGCAAGTATGAGTAAATATATGTATGTATATATGTATGTAAATTAGCAAGTGTGAGTGAATGTATGTATGTATGCATGTATATTCGCATATCTGTATGTATGTATGCATGTATATATGTATGTTTGGTCGCATATGTGAGTGAAGTATGTATGTATGAATGTATGTATGTATGTATGTATGTATATTTGCATGTGTGAGTGAATGTATGTATTTATATGTAGTAAGAGAATTTTTTTCTCTCCATCTATCTATCTATTTATCTATCTACCTCTCTATCTATTTATCATTTTTTTATGAGTGACAACTGAACGGACAAAGAAAGTTGCCCTCATCAGGCCCGGGCACCAAGGAAACATTTACAAATAGAAATAAAGGAAGCAGCTCTAGGACAAGGGAGAAAAAAAGAGGAAAAAAATAAACAATGAAAGAGGCAGAAAAAGTAGTTAGAATAATGCCTCAACTCTAAAGGGCGGTTTACACGGTCAAACGGTTCGTCGAACGCGGTTCGACAGACAAGTGTTTGAAGTGATGTTCGAACGTGTGAACGGGGTATTTGGTTGTCGAACACGTTTAACCCCGTTCACACGTTCGAACATCACTTCAAACACTTGTCTGTCGAACCGCGTTCGACGAACCGTTTGACCGTGTAAACCCCCCTTAACAGGCATGAATTTACATAATGAATTTACTCAGCCAGTAATTATCGTGTGGCACCCCCTGTCAACCCAGCAAATTCAGAGAGTAATCACCCATCTGGTATGTGTTCACTGGGGGGGGGGATATATTCCCATGAACTCAAGGCTTCGACAAGAAGAAAAATATTCATGTTCAGCACTCATATAGTTAAAAAAAATAAAAAAATAAATAAAAAAAAACTGTAATATAGCATTGCTTGTAGTGAGCGTGTGCGCTTCGACTCGGTCACCCCTTTGCCTATGTAAGTTTGTGTACCCTCGTTAAAAAAAAAAATGCAAAAATATGATTTCTTTTTTTATGATATTTCATAATTTTTTTTAATCCCCAGAGAGTAGTTAAGCAGACAGAATCTATGAAAATATGGAAAAAATAATGCATAATAAGTTTACTCCGAGTGTCAATATACATAATAATAATAATAATAATAATAATAATAATAATAATAATAATAATAATAATAATTGTAATGTTCCTTGTCAACTCAGGCTCAAGTAGCAAGCGGTTAAAACTCTTAAGAACATATGTCATACAGCCTAAATTTTAATATTCACTCATTTGTACAACTGATTTTCAGTATTGGATCTAATTTATATATTACATAAGAGATAAAATTAAAAAAATAGAAGCTTGCGTCCATTACATAATAGGTTTAAATAATTTTCAACCTTAATATCATATGCAATAGATGCTATATTCCTATATACCTGAAAACAAGTATCCCTTTTTCCAATATATTTTGAAATTTTAGACCTTGGAAATAGTCTAATCAGGAACCAAATTTCAATTATTTCACTAAACATTTCTAAATATAAGATATTGAAAATAAAATATATGATTTTGGAATTCTGAATGTACGGGAAAGTGAAAGATTAGCATTTTTTTGTATTTAAAAGATCGTGTGACTAACCCGCTGTAGAAGAAGAAGAAGAAGAAGAAGAAGAAGAAGAAGAAGAAGAAGAAGAAGAAGGAGGAGGAGGAGGAGGAGGAGGAGGAGGAGGAGGAGGAGGAGGAGGAGGTGGAGGAGGAGGAGGAGGAGGAATATGCCGCTGGGGAATCAGGGACGGGACGAGAAAAAGAAAAATGAAGTTAGAATAGAGACAGTGGAAGGTTGGAACACAAGAGAAGGAGGAAGAATAAAACTTGTGGAAGGGGGACGAATAGGAGGAGGCCTGATGTGATGGGGACTAAAAAAGAAAGAAGAGTGAGGATGAATTGAAGGTTCTGGAAATGAGAATGGGAAGGAAAGGAAGAAGAAAGAATAAAAGTTGATGAGGAGGAATAGGAATAAACGTTAGGAGGAGGAAGGAAGAAGAGGAGGAGGAAGAATAAAAGCTAGGAGGAGGAGGAAGGAGGAGAATGAGGAAGAGGAATAAAAGTTAGGAGGAGGAAGGAAGAAGAGGAGGAGGAAGACTAAAAGCTAGGAGGAGGAGGAAGGAGGAGAATGAGGAAGAGGAATAAAAGTTAGGAGGAGGAAGAGGAATAAAAGTTAGGAGGAGGAAGAGGAAGAAGAGGAGGAGGAGAAGGAAGAATAAAAGTTAGGGGAGGCAGAGGAGGGAGAACCAGGAAGTGATGCGATAGACTGGAAAAAATCAACAGTATTAGGCTATAACATCCCGTATATTCAAAATTCTCCCCAGTTATTTATATCGCTAACAAGTTCCTTATCTATCTACCTAAATATCTGAATATCGATTTATCTATTTATTTATCTGTCCATTAATATATTTCACTCTTATTCTCGCCTTGCGCATATATCACCATTGTTGGATGAGGCAATGGAAGTTACACATATTTCAGTTGTGTCATTATTTCCAAATTATCGTTTTTCTAGCTTTTTTCGACACTTACTTACGCTTGCTCTTCCTCCTCCTCATGCTCCACCTACTACTACTACTATTACTACTACTACTACTACTACTACTACAACCCGTCTTCATATTAAAATCCAATAGTTATGGCCAGTGTCTATATTGAATCCGATGCTAATATGGTGTGTGGACTATAATCATCATAAACTTATGGTCAGGTCAGGTCAGGTTAAGTTAAATTTGATTATGTTAGATTTGCTATAATAGCCTACACATTGTGTAAAAAAAAAACGAACGTTAAAATGGCACCTTGAGTTCATTACATACCATAGGCCTACAACAACTTGCGTTGATATTTTTAATATATTAAAGCATGCTTTGACTCAGCCACCACCTTTTGGGGAGACTTGAGGTAATGAGATTAAGTAATTTCCTTTTCCTTGTCATATTTCTTTAAACTAGAAAAAAAGATTAGACTAAAACTGAAAAAAAATTATTATTTCTGGTAATACTGTGCAAGATATCGAAAAATTATATCAATAAATACATACTCTAGATGGCTCGAACACGGGTGTACTCATTTAGCCGTGCTAGTGTATAGTGTTTAGCTAAGTGTTTACGGCTAACAGCCCACAGGATTTGTTTATTTATTAAAAAAAAAGATGTCTTTCTGGATAATTAATCAAATGTCGATATTATATACAGTATTTGTAGTAGTAGTAGCAGGCGGGGGAGGAGGAGGAGGCGGAAACGTATTATCCACCACGATTCAAAATTCACCCCAGTGTAAAATAAATAGGAAAAAAAAATAACAATTCACCACCAAAATAACAACTAAAACAACAAATAACAATAAATTTAACAACTATTGACAATTTAAATCCAAAGGGCTTACCATGCTCTGATCGTCAGGACAATTCAGAAAACCTGACGGAGGACTCGGACACACGTGTTCATGTTCTGATTATTTCAGCGAATTTATTGCATAACAGATATTTTATTTCCATTTATTTTATATATATCTGAATCCCCGATGCTTGTTATTCCATGGTGAGTAATATACACTTTCGTAGTTTCAATAATACACATTTAAAATACTTAAACAAGAGATTTTCCAAGTCAGGTGTTTATTTTGTTTGTAATTTTATATCGTCTGCTAAAACTTGAAGCGACCGCCCTGCCATCTGTTCGAAAAATTCCCTCATCAGATTTATTACTTTCAATCTCGTATTTTCTTAATAGAAGCGAAGTCTCGTGATTTATATGACAAAATTTGTTTTAGTATTTTCATAGACATTATTATAATGTTATTATTGTGATACAATCACTATTTATTCCAACTCAGAGACTTAAAAAAAAAAAAATAGATATTATTTGCCGGGTGGACAGAAGGTGGAACTGGGCCCGACCATCGTTATTTTGAAATGTTTGGGATACGCGATAACTCATAATCCAATTCAGTAATTTTGACAGAGCGAAATAAATATATCAAGCTGATTAGAGGATCCAATCTATTTGTCTATTTATGTCTCTGTCTCCTCCCTTTTACTCTCTCGCTCATTCTACAATTACACACATTCTAAACCCAGTCACTAGGGTTCTGATTGCAGTTTCCCTATCAGGACCCCGTACCAGAGATATGCTGTTGAAGGAATTGGCTAAAGAAATCTATGATACTGTCAATACAGTGAGCTTTGAGGTTCCAAACTGTAATTAGATATCATAGTAAATGGAAAAATGAATGCAATATATAATGAAATATAGTACAGAATATTGAAATTAGCTAATCCAGTTTGAGAAGTCATGACATTCAATGACTGAAGTTAATGCATATTATAATCTTTAAAGGATCCGCCTTATCATCAAAAATATATTTAACTTACATCAAATTCTGTGCTCAGAATAGTATTCCCTTGGTTGCAGGCAGAGAATATTAGTAGCCAAGTATGCAATGTATACAGTACAGCACCGTTTTATGCTCCCCAATTACTCTCTGTTCGGAAAAGAGCTATAAAGGGATATAAGGCTCCATGCCCTTCCTAAAGCCCAGCGTTAATTCTATCCTACTTTGATTGCTATATGGAAGATATTAATATATTAATCATAATTAGTCCAAATATATGGCTACTGAAGCAGCCGTCTCGCCTCTGAGAAGTAGTCTATGTTGATTTCTTTATCTAAACATCGTTCCCATAACGACATTAGATCTTCGTTTTCGATGACGGAATAAAGATAATTTCTCTCTAGCCCTCCCAGGCTGAGCATATGTAGCAATGGACTCACTTTCTCGTCTCTGTGTGATACTTCAAGTTGAATCAGTAGATTTCTAAGTACCCCAGTATGGCCCCTACAGTGAAATTAGATCTTCAGTTTTGATTGATCAAAGATTATTTCTTTTTGGCCCTCCCAATGTGAATATCTAGCAAACGAACAACCTCTCTCTCTCTCTCTCTCTCTCTCTCTCTCTCTCTCTCTCTCTCTCTCTCTCTCTCTCTCTCTCTCTCTCTCTCTCTCTCTCCTTCAGTCCAACTAGAATAAGTAGTTTGATTCATTTCCATAAAAAAAAGTAAAATAAAGGCCGATCAGCTGCCTGAAGATGATACGCAGCTTATAGTGAAAACATCACTAAGGCCCGATTTCTTAAGCAGTGTAAACCTAGGATACCATATTGTTAATTATCTAGACAGACAAATGGATTTCATAAACGCATCTGACGCGGTTCTGTGTATGGCTAGGATCCCGTACGGGATCATTCACCAAGAGTCCCTCCCTCATACTTCACATCAGGGCGGTATTGCTAGCATTAAACATAAATAAATAAATAAATAAATAAAAAAAATCTCTGACAAGGAGAGGAGGTAAATACTAAGACTTAGGCAATCAGACCCGATTTCTTAAACAGTGTAAACCTAGTAAACCATTTTGTTAATTAGCTAGACCCACACAAATGGATTTCATAACTGCATCTGACGCAGTTCTGTGTAGCTAGGCCGTACGGCCTAGCCATACTCAGAACCGCCCTGATGTGAAGTATGAGGGAGGGACTCTAGGTGAATACTTACAATCTCTTTAGGTAACATTTAGTAAGCACTCTATATTAGACTGATGTTTCTCACTTTTATAAGAGAAAACACTTATTAGTTATATTCCATGACTTTTTGATCTCAGTTATGCTGACTCCATGGGCTGCTTACAGTCTCTTAGCTTTATCATATTTTTTTTTTTTTTTTTTTTTTTTTACAGCTTACAAGAGCTTTTGGCCTTATGACATGATCGTTATATTTCGACATAGTCTTCACTGGCGGTAAATGCCCTAATCTACTGTAATGAAAGATTATCAGTACTTTATGGGGCTATCAATTACAAAACCCAACATTTCCATATATACAGTGATCACATTGTCAGCTTGGGACAGATTTTTTTCTTCTTTTCCTTTTATTTCCTATATGTCTCTATAATCAAATTAAATACCAAAATATTTTATCTAATATGAAGACTAATCATAATATAACTATGTACCATTAAGTTTTAATATACATGACGGCCTACACTTAAAACTGAAATGAAATGGTAACTGTGAAGGGTATATTATTACCGACATTTCCTCCGTGAGAGTCTTCTTTATTGTCTGCACTCAATAGCTACTGTGCAATATGTGCGCGGTACATTTCTATCATGGTTTAATGGGATGTATCCCCTCTGATGCCGTTTAATGAGAGTTCTTTCCTGGAAGTCATAAAGATAAAGGGCACAAAACACCGGAAATTCATCAAAGTGGGTTTTTATTTGTGCAGATTGATGCAATGCAAGGAGGTGGAGATAGGATAATGATTAAAGAAGATTCAGGCTTATTTTCATAATGAATTTGGGGTT
>JAXCGZ010022997.1:15000-79394 GCA_037179515.1 Halocaridina rubra
TGTTTTACTCCTTACTGTCTTACTCATAATCAAAGAATAATCCCCTCTTTTTTTTTTTAATTTTTTATCTTGATATATTGGAGATTTAACTGCTTACTGTATTCTCATTTATAGAGTTATGTAATTATTTACCATTCTGTAATTATTTTTTCTTTGCATCTTTTTCGTTCAGATGTTTTTCTTGCTTCTGTTAGTTTTCAGTCATTATATTATATACTCGTGAGAGTTTTTTCTTTTTTATTGTAATGTTTCAGATAAATGAACTCACTAGTATGTTAGGAGAATACAAGAAGGAAGCGAGCCACGTCCAAAGGAGCTTAAAACTGTTGCGCGAAGCTTTTGACCAAGTTTTGGGAGACAGAAAGGCGAAGGATTTTGGTGATAGATGATGCACACTCATTGCATGTGCAAGATGTCTAATATATTTATTCAAGCCGTACATGCTGGTATTTAAACCGTACCCGCTGGTATTGTATATACATTGCTATATCATGAAGTATATTTTTCTTACTTACTCATACATTACAAGTAACGTAGGGTATTTTTTACATGTTCACGTATTAATGATATAGAGTGAGCTATCATATTAGCAGTTTAAATGTTTATAGTGTTATAGCAAGAGATCTAGGGATCGCATTCCTCTTAGTGGTTCTAATGTGTATAGCGATATCGAAATACTCATTTTAGTACAGTAGTTTATTTTTTTAAATATTGCATATTGGTGTCTGGTTTTCTATGATATGCTATTCCAGCCAGTTAGAAACAGATTCTCATGCATATCAGATATTGGTGAATCTGTGAGATTATTATGTTGATTTGATATAGTGTACTCCGTTCTCGTCCTTTAAAACTTAAATAGATTAGCCATTGCCATTTTTTTAAGTTGAAATTATATTTTATATCCATTAATTTATTCTTAACTAAGTTTGCTTGCACTACAAGTTCATAACAAAGGGTGCTTACGCCACAGAGTTCTTAACCAGAGATAATTACATTTTTGAGCTTTTTTAACCTAGGGTGCTTACATCACTTAGTTCTAAACCAGGGATGCTTGCAATACTAAATTCTCAACCAGATATGCTCACACAGAGTTCATAACTAGGGGTACTTATTCTACTAAGTTCTTAACCAGGGATGTGTGCTCTACGTAGTTCTTATGCAGAGGTGCTTACACCACTAAGCTTTTAATCAGAGGTACTTACACCACAAACTTTCAACCTTTGGTGCTTACACCATTAAGTTCTTTACCATGTTGCATACACAAATTTTTTTACCAGGGAAAATTACCCTCTTTATCTTTATAAGTTGGAGTGCTTACAGTATGTATTTATCCTTGGAAACTTATGCCATGAAGATTTTGACTTAGGTGCTAACATCACCTAAGGAATGTCCTTCCATGGAGTACATGATATACTCGTATGTAACATACAGAAGTTGTAAAGAAAGCTATCATTTGATAATGTTTTGTCAAATAAAATAACAAACAATGACAACACTCCCTCAGCTGACCTGTGATTTGCGACATTTTAAGCACTCTTCATGGCTCTTTAGGAGAACTGTGCTAGAGCAGTGGGAAGTGACAGACTCACGATCGAACCTACTGCGGGGCATTAGAAAGGACATTCACCATTACCCTAGCCCCAGTCTCTGTGTCCACTCCCATACTGGGGATTAATAGTGGGACATATGTCAACCAATAACAACACCATTCTTCAGTATGTAGTACTGAATAGACGTTTGTGTAGGTTTTTAGACAATAATTTCTATTTACATTTGGAGGGATAGAATTCAAGTGTATCTGTGAGACAATCTGTTAGAGTGTTGTCTGTTTCCTTGTAATGCTTACGTTTTGTTTGCAGCACTGAATCTCATTGATGTCACTGTGGAGAGATAGTAACCTTAATTTTATCAAATTCCTCTTTTTAAGTGATAAAAATAAAGGCCTGTGAACAGTTTAGCTAACCTAGTTTATGTCGCTCTGGAAAGCCAGTCATCATTATTGTGTCAAATTCTCTTTAAAATTATAATAATAACAGTCTTTGAGCAGCTTAGTGAATCTCGTTGATGTCAGTGTGGAAAGATGGTAACTTTAATTGCAACAATTTCTGTTTAAATGATAACAGCGGCTGTAAACCATTAAACAAATCTCGCTGATGTCACTGTGGAAAGACAGTAACTTTTATTGTATCAGATCATCTTGAAATTATAATAGCGACCTGTAAGCCGTTAAGGGAATCTCATTATTATCACTGTGATAAGACAGTAACCTTAATTGTTACAAATCTTTTTTAAACTTTAAACAATAACACTAACAGCCTTGAAAAGTTCTGTGAATCTCGTTGACAATGTGGATAGAAAGCCAGTAATCCTCGCTATGTGAAATAATCATTAAATGTCCAGTTAAACATGTCTAGTTAAAAAAGTGACATTTAGGATATTTAATTGAATTTGCATGATGCCATTGTGTTTGGAAAATATATGTTAATCTTTTTAAATGCCCAGATATTGTTTTTGTCAAAGATAATAACATTTAAAAGATCTAAAAGAATCTCGTATATGTTTTAAGAGGAAAAGTAGTTCATATGCAGTCGACTTTGTGTCTTAAGTCTCTTTAAAGTCTAGCAAGCATTTAAAAGTACTCTAATTTTGTTGATATCTTTGTGATTTCTATATAAGTCTAATTCTCTTTAAATGTTTAATAATAGCTTTTAAAATGGTTACATGAATCTCATTGATATCTAATACCTTTTTAATATCAACCTATTATGGTTACTGTAACATTGTATCTTATTTCCTTTGAATGCCCTTCTATCTTTTCTGTTTGCTTTAACAACATTTCAGTAGTTAAATTAATTTTGTTGGTATCGTTAATCGAGAATTAATTGTTTGCTTTTTGACATATACTTTTTCAGTATCCAGTTCATGTCAGTTTTCAGATTGTATTAGGTGGATATCATGGTAAACTTTTGATTCAAATTTTTGCTGGCGTTGCATACGGCTCTTTATTGTCATTACCATGTAACCTTTTGGTCTTCCTGAGTTGTGTGTTTTTACTTGATACGATGTATAGCTCTTTACTGTTATTACTCTATGACCTTTTAATCTTCCTTAGTTATTCATTTTTCTTCCCTTTCAAATCTCCAACCCTGTTTTCTAAGGTCTTTGTTATTAAGCAGTTTTATTTATTATACTGTAAGACCCACCTATTATGGCCTGTTGGGATGACTTATGATGGTACTTGGTTAGTTTGGCTCTTCCAAGTGTAACATAATTTAGGAGCTTTGAGTCTTGAATACTCCCCATTTAAGAATAGTTCTCTCGGGAAATTGCATGTATTCTTATTTGGATTTAGGCAGTGTACTGTGTATGATTATCTGAAAGTATTGGGTTCAAAGTGTGTGCAGCTTTGATATGTTAGGTTGTTAGTTCGAGACCCGCCACGTTCTGAGTTTAGAAAGGACATTCACTCAGGGGGGTAAGGGTCTCACTTGTCGAAACCAAAGTCCTTTGAAAGAAGGCAGCGTCCTAGCCCTTAATAGAAAATGGAGTCTGTGACGTAAAACCGGATCATCTCTAGTGTTTCTTATATGATGATCTCCAAAAACTTACTACCGGGCATACTAACAACATAAAATAAAAAAAAATGAAATATTTGCATATAATTGTATTTAAGTCAGTGATGCACTATTTAGTTATAGGTCTACTTTTATAGAATCGACTTAGTACATTTTGCATAAATTGAATACATTGCTACCCTGTAGTAATGTATTTGTGTATAATATGTATTCTGTATAATATTAAAATTTTTAGTTCTTTAAGGATGCTATGAACCAGATGCAGTAAAATCATTATTTATATATTTATGTATGTAAATTTGCATAGGACAGATGCATATTCTTTAGTTCATTGAGCTTGAAAAGTCTTAAAAGCACAGAATTTATTACCTTCTTTGCTTGCATAGAATGAGTTTTTTCCTTCATTTGTTAATGTATTTAAGAGGTCTACTCATTTATTCAAAATTAGTTAGCCAGAAAGTAGGAGTTTCAGCCTTCCAATTTAATTTATAGTCTTCCAAAAAAAAGGTAAAAAAGAAAGAGAATAATGTGATTTCTGTTCTTATGGGATAAACCTGTCTGCTCCTAGTAATACAGTATATCTGTACATATATTATTACTGTTTATAGAAATAGTGTATACTGTAATACACTATTTGCCAAATGTTTAAAATTGTTAGATTGTTGGAGAGTATATATATAAATATTGTAATATTCCTGAGTGTATTGCCATTTCAGAATATAATTAGTTTATTTTAAGATCAAATGGCACTGTCCAGCCGGAACATTTTGCCATTTATGAACATTCTTACGATCAAATGGCACTATCTGACTAGAATATTTTTCCATTTATGAACATTCTTAAATTAATATGGCACTGTCTGGTTAGAAAATCTTGCTATTTATGAATAGTCTTTATTCAGATTGCATATAAGTAATCATACTTTATCTTTTGGCATTTTAACCTTGTATAAAAACAAAAATAGAGGTTACTCTGTCGTTATTTACATAGCATTTATTGCTAAAATTATATGATATGCTTTTATTCAGTTTAGTTCAAGAAAAACGAATCTTGTAAAGAAGGGTGACCTCTGGGTGCTTTAAGGTTATTCATTTTTACAAGGCAAGTCACTTAACCTAACCCAAGCCAACCAAACCAAACTAACCTAACCTAACCCAGCCCAGACTAACAATTAAAGAGAAATTAACTTTACATAGGGTCCCAAGGGTTACTCATCTTTACAAGATCCAAAATATTAAATGCAAATCGTGGTCACAAGTTTTCATACTTTAACAGAAGCAAAAATAAAAGTATGTAGTATGCTCAATATTTCCACTGATATGCCTGTAAGAATGAGTTGTTCTTTTAAAAATCTCAATTCTTATGTCGTAAGAGAATTTCTAGTCGCGAAGAAACCCAAAAATAAAAAGAATAAAAAGCAAGGAGGGCAAACTATTAGTCTGTAAGAATGTTCATGTTAGTTCCAATATACAGTACTGAATTACTCTAAATTATTCTTCATTGCATTTAATTATACTGTAAGTGATATTAGCCACTCTGTTTAGCAGAAAATAATCATCTGCATTTTACCTATTACCATGAGTTCGATCCCACAGCGGGGTTTGGAAAGGCATACAGCCTTAATATCCCCAGCTCCAACTTGTGTCCACTTCCATATATTGTTTTACAATAAAATGGAAAATAATACTTCATCGTAGGGTATGATATGTATTTGTTTTTTTTAGTGTTTTTTAATAACGACTCATGTTGTATGGTGTTTAGCATTATTTTTATCAACAAATAATGTCATATGCTGCTTAATGTTCTTTATTAGCAACTTATGTCATATGGTGTATGGTTTTTTTTATTAACGGCTTTTGTCGTGTAGTTTGTGTGTTGGACTTCCCATGCATCAAATATGAATCTCATTGTTATATTTATTGTATATAGATCCAGTATTTATTGTTTAGTTATAGTGTCTTTATATAGATTAATGTGTATCTGCTGGGAAAATACCCTTGAATTTTAATAATATATCTATATACTAAAGTATAATCCCCCCTATAAAGGGCATGGCTGAGTCAAAGTAAAAAACTTGACTACGACACGCAGACGAACATGAAGGAGGTATTTTTGCTTCCCCTTTCAAGGAAGCCCAAGAACTAGGAAGACAGATACCTTGTTCTTATTATCTGTATATCCTAGCAGGTGACTAAAAAAAGATAGGGAATAAAAGGCTGATAAGCCTATCCTCTCTAAAGTTTCTTCTTGTTACTAAACAACTGTCAGAAGAAAGGGGATGGAGAGGATACACTGAATTACAGTTATCGTGGTTCTTTTGTTACGGTTGTGGCCACTCTGCTGAGCTCAATTGGATATGGTGTATCAATAGAATAAAAAATGTTATACAGTAGATGGAAATCTGATATATTGTTTATATAATTTACATGTTATCTTTTAATAATAAACATGTATTATATTGCCAGAATATACAAATAAAGTAGAACTCCAAGCAACAATCTTCATAAAGAGAATTCGTTAGGCTGTTAAGCACTGAAAATCTTATAATTGCTGCAGATCATAGGTAGTAAATAGAATTGCTGGCCAGTGTCCGTTAATGGTTTGCTGCAGTCATCCTGTTCATTCAAAAGCCATTGAGCCAGCAATGTTTTCCTAATAAATTTATACCGTTGAAAGTGTTTTAATAATTTATTATATTAAATCCATTTGTGATTTTTGTAATATGTTTCGTACTGTGTAGTTTGGGATCTTTTAAAGACAAGTAACCCCAGGGTGCTCAAAGGGATATTCATACTTATTAGGCAAGTCACCTGACCTAACCTAGCCCAACAAATTATGGGGTTAGTTTACGTTACATGTTTTTTTTTATCTAGTACTTTAGCATTAAAGTACCGTATTTTTTTTGTTTTTGTTTTAGGATCATGGTTCTTGTTTTATATTAGCTACTGGATACATTTATCAGTGTAAGTCATATAACTTTTATTACCCTGATGCCTCCCTTTTTTGTTCAGCTGTGCCCATCATGCTGTCTTCAGGGGGATATAGTGTCAAACTATTATATTCTTTTTCATCCCAAAATTCTGTAAGAATTGCTGTAATATATAAGCAGTAAAAACTGCTAGCAAAAATGAAGGATTCGCATTGTATTGGTGCGGATGTTACATTCCTTTTTCAGTTACAGTATTTTTAAAACGAAACTTCGAAGTAAAGTAATCAGATGGACGTGCTGTTTCTAGGAATATGGCTGAACTAAGAGTTAAGGCATGAGAACAGGGATGTACAGATACTCTGTGTATTAATAAATAAAAATAATGAAGGAATTGTAACCAAAGCTATTATGATAGCAGAAACTTTTATTTCTGTCTTCAGTTTTATTTGTATCATCAATACAACAGTTTCTATATTGAGAACCTTTACAATTTATGTGAGATATGGAAAAAACGGAATAATAAGCAATTAAAAATTAAGTAATTACTCCTTGCATTATGTACTACCCAACTCACACAAGTACTTGTATATAGAATTCACAAAAAGAAAAAAAAGAAGAGCTTAATATAAATGAAGCAAAAAACAAGTGCACGTTAGACGAAAAAAATGCGGGAAAACAATAATGGTAAAATAAAAATGTGGAGAGTTGCGCCAGAAAGCGCAAATGTCTGTATGGACTTGACTTGGGTTAGCTTTTAAGATATTGTTACATTTTTTATAATATTTAAATCATTTCATGGGACAGGCATTTCTTATTTTTTTCTAAAATGGCTCATTCACATATGCAATTGCAGTCTCGTTTGACCCCTACACGCCCTTATCATACACATTTATCAAAGCTACTTTTTTAATAAAATATAACTTCACAGCAGCAAGAATTTTCGCTCACAACCACTGCAGAAACACAGCACCAATACAATTGTTTATTTAATGTGAGGCTGGCTACGCACGGGCGGTTCTGTCTCCGAGACTTGCGCTCCGCTGATGTCTGCTGTCTTAGTGGAATACCCAATACTTTGCCCAACTAGCTTACCTCTTAAAGGTTGAACACATTTTGAAATGTCTAAAACATTTCTCTTAAGATGAGCAAAAAAGTTCAAATATAAGGAAGTGTTTCCACTGCACTAATATAGCTCTTCACTACATTGTCAAAATAGCCAGTGGGACAAAACAACTCGTGCATTGAGAACCTCATAGATGTAGCAGCCAAGTAGACAATACAAGCTGCTTAAATAAATCTGGCTGAGAGGAGCGGTAAAGTAGGTCATCAGAATCATAAATCAGGTCAAATTTTTATCTATGACAAACTTAAATACTGAAGTACATACAACACTGAGTACTAAAACAAAACTTGGCCAAAAACTGAGTTAGGAGAGTGGCACATACAAAATACTATAGAATAAAATTTAATCAATTCATGCCCACCTGCCCTAAGTTCCACAACACTTCTAACAGTACAAACCCACACACTGTATTTGTCTGACACAAAAAAATATTAAATAAATACACTTGGTTTTCCAGTTGCAATTACATGGTATTTGTACAAACAGACAACTACCCAAATGCTTTATAGCTTAGTACGGTGATAGATGTTCCTGTGCCAGGTTGGAATGGGCAGCCTATCCAATATTCATATAATGCTGAATGGTGAGGTATAAAGACCCACTCTCACATACCCTGCATATCACAGGAGGTGACTAAAATGGGGCATGAAAGTGCGGAAACAGAAGTCCCTCCTTCTATGAAATATAATTCATGCCACTGAACACCTGATAGGGTATTTTCAAGTCCTTAATACCTCTTTTGTTACAGTTATGGGCACTGCAAATTCAGCAGTCTAGTCACATATAGAAGACAAAAATATATGGAAAATTATTGAATATGAAATTCAATAGAAAAGCTATCAACAAATTATAATTTTAACAATATCATATTCTTTCTACCCTGAATAAATCAATTATATACAGTTCTGCCAGTGGACAGGATTTTGTGGGACAGACAGGGTTCATGGAACACTTAAGGTTGCATGTACTTCAGTATATGCCACAAAAATTTTTATGAATTCCACGACTGATATAGCAGTTTAATTCCTCCCTTTACCATCTTTCAATACAAACTTGATGAGAGATCTGATATTAATGTTAATATGTAATACAGTAAAATTTTGTGACTGGATATCTACCAATTGGCATGGCGAAGGAAAAAGTATTAATTATGTAGTCCAATTACGACTGAGAATTTTGGCACTCATAATCCACTTACACAATGTGTCTCTCGAAGCCTTGTTGTTCAATATGCAGAACTGAGAAAGAGTGCAAAGCACTGCTACTTTCAGGAAATTTTTAGCTTCATGTCGACTCTTAGAAATGGACATATAATATGTATGGCCAAGACCCCGAGCAGCAACAAAATTGCAGGATTTGTCTGGTTTATATCCCTGTATATAAGTGATCAATCCAAATATCCGTGATTATATATGGTTCAAGAACTGATCACTCTAAACCAGGTATATAAATGGGGCAGACTACATTTTGAAGCAAGATTGGTGGTTTATGCAGCTGGATATTGCCAATACAATGTGGACTAGAATTTACACAAACTGATATTGGAAAGAGGAGAAGTACTAGCCTCCATCTTTACATTTCATAATACAGCTTATTAATTAGAGCAAGCCGATCCAAATTTTTTTTATTAATTTTGTATCCAATAAGGGGAGGTGGAGGGAAGGGGGCTCTTTCAACATTGGCCAAAAATCCGAAAGACTTCGGTTCACCGCACTATTTAGGATCATCTTTGGTATGAACTGAATTTTATATCCTAATTGCTCTAATCGATATCATTATACACTGTACAAGAATGGAAATACTTTCAATTAAGGCTTTTATCAGAATTCTGACCATAAACTAAACAAGAGTCCATCACAGTTGTAGCTGAATATGACCCATGCATGATGAAAAAAAAAAAAAAAAAATCTCAGTTCTCAGCTGGTACGACACTGAACATCCGCCAGACTTCGGTCGTTTGGGCCACCAGGCGAAGGATCTCTGGGGGAAGTATCGCTACCCTGACCCGGTCCGCCACCTGATCTACCTTCCCCACTACCCCCACCAAAGACATGAGCCATATTCCCCATGTGCAGAAGCATCATCTCAAGGGGATCCGCACTCATTCGCTGTTGGTTGGCACGGGCGACTTGCTCCACGTCCATGTTTTCCTCACTTTCGTTGTCCATCTGCTCAGGTAGATATGAATTTAAGAAAATGAATCTATATGGTTCTCTAGTCATTTCCAATATGCTGAAGAATTATGAAGTTAAAATTTTGCATCAAAACTAAGAAATTTGTTTGGTTATATCAAGATCACAAAATGGACAAGGGAGTGTGCTTATTCCTAGCAACTCAGCAGGTGCATAAAAACTTTAGTAAATATGTCATGTCACTGATGAAATGAATGTTATCGTGAGCTTATAACAAATCTTAAAACCTGCACTATGTGTTATAGTGACATACAAAAGTTGTTGTTGTCCCCTAAGCTGCCTGGCTGAACAGCCCCATGTCCCTAAGGAAGGTCACTGTCTGTCCAGGGTTTTCCCACAGAGCTCTTAGAGTGAACATTGTGCTGTTACCATATGTGGTTGCTTAGGAGAAATTGTGTTGTTTTATGTGATGTGTTGAGAGACAAAGTGATTGCCTTATTGACCGAAGTCATTCCCAACTTCTCGTGCCCTGTTAAGGGCAGGGGTTGGTTATGCTGTACTAGCACATGAAGGAGTATTTGTATAGGAACTCCCTTCGTCATGCAATATTATTCAAATAAACAAAATCATAATATATAACTGTGTCTGACTAGGATTTGAACTACACATAGAATACAGTTCTGGTAAAGCACAAGTGTATGTATTTCCGGATCTTATAGCGAAGAGTAATCCCAGGGTGCTCTTGGGTTATTCATATTTACAAGACAAAGCACCCAACCTTGTATAAGAATTTTTGGGTTATTTATCTTTACAAGAAGTTCTAGGGGTTACTCATCTTGACATAATCTGCATTTCTTAACTCACCTTTGGCAGAGGAGCCCAAAGTTTGACAAAAGACTCTATTCCACTCGTTGCGAGTAAACAAGTGTGAGGGTGAGGTTGAACACAGTTGACGATGGAGTCATCGCCCGGTAATACGCGGACGAGATTGGTTGTGTGACGATCCCATATAAAGAGGTTCCCGTCGTCAGACCCAGCTGCTATGAACTGTCCATCCCTACGAGTTAATTAGGAAATATGAAGTAATTACAAAATATGACTTACTTACAAAATATGAATTACAGTAATTCCAAAATACAAGTTAATAATATTTGTTTGGTCATTTTCATGCTCTCAAAATCATAAACAAAAGATATTTGCCCTATACAGTATGGTGCTTTCTCCTATCCATATAATCACTCTTATAAGGGAGGTGGGTCAGTCATAGCAAAAAAAAAAAAAAACTTCGTGGGAGGAAAAACAATAAGAGGATTCCCAGTCCCTTGTTCTGCTTCAGTTAGTCAACTTTAATGACACGCAGGGGAACGTGGAGGATGTATTCTTGTTGCCCCCCTCAGGAATATGCTTTCTACTCTTATAACTATAATCATCCATTACAATTATTTGAACAATCTACAAACTCCAATTCCTTCTTCTCAACATACCTTCCAAGGAATGCTGCTTCCTTGATATCAGTCGTTGTATTACAATGGCCGCAGTAGGACTTTTGGTAGTCTATGGCTCGTAATCGCCAGTTTTGCTCCTGGGGACTGGGAACTGGGTACGATCCTAACAAACCTTCTTCATCGCTGTCACCTTCACTGTTGCCAACTGTAATGTGAAACAAAAGTGTGTTTACACTATAAAACCCAATATGGGGGTGGATGCAAACAGATGATCTTTCTAATGCCTAACGGTGGGCTCCACTGTGTGTCAACTCCATAGTCGAGTATTCTAATCACTAGGCTAACAGGCCCCATAAATTTATGTGTTTAATAATTTGAATTACCACATAAAAATATATTACTGTATAAGAAAATACATTCTATAATAATTACTTCTCTGTGGCACATAAAATAGGTATATGTGACCATCTTATCTCTAGTGGGAGATGGCATTAGAAAACAAGTAAAAACTTACATTTACCATCCTGATGGTACAAAGCATTGTTAATTTCATTGGTTAAAGCTGTGCATGCAGGGGAAGTGCTGTGATCTGGATGCATAGTCTTGAACTCATCTAGGCAAGCCTGAGCCTCAATGTTCCGACCAAGCTGATGGAGACACCTCGCTAACCTGCAAGAACACAGTTTTATTTATGTGACAAAACAACTCTGATAATTACAGACACAGCCAAAATAATTATACCACATACAATATACTTACCTATCAGCCTCTAATAATTTTCGACACTCAATCCAGTGACCAAGAGAAAACACACTTCTGCGTGAACAGCCTCCTGACGGATATCCTTCCGAATCCCCCTTTTCTGTGAGAATTGACACCACCTGGCCAGGTTGAAATTTGGGCACCATCCAGCCCTTCAGGGTTATCAGAAAAGGTTGAATGATTTCATCACTGATGCCTATCCAGAACATAAAACAACACCTCATACAATGGAAACTTGTGCCACACACAATCACATTGGCCAACAACTTAACATACATTCCCAGGGAGCTCCGTGAGAGAGCTTGAGAATCAGGGGTGCTTGAGCAGATAGCTTAAGGAAAGACAACATTATCAACACCAAGGATAAAAGCAAATATAACATATTTACCTAAAATGTGCTTTAACATGATGAGGATCAATATCTAAGGCTGTGAAACAGTCCTTCAATGCTGCATATATATCACCCTCCCTGTAATACAAAAGCAACACAAATATATTAATCTTTTTTATAACACTAACAACATTAATAATCAGTGCTTTAGACAGTCACATAATTAGTAATCCTGTATGGCAAATTCCATGTTCCCTCAATATTTAATATATGTAAAGTCATGACGTCCAGTGGAGAGGGAATTATCATAGCAAGCAATACAGACAGCTATATAAAATAAACTTAAATTTCACCAACCATTTCCGTTTCATGAGAGCAGCAGCTCTGTTGCTATATATAACTGCAGAATTGGGGCTGAGCTGTGCTGCAAGATTGTACAACTGCAATGCAATAATATACTGTTCTGCTGCAAAGGCTTGGTTAGCCCTTGCTTTAAGGGCCTCTGCGTTTGGATGAAGGGGAGGAGTGGCAGGAAAAGGAGGTGCTGGCCTCTCCCCGCCACTCAGGTGACTGGATATGCCATTTGTAGTTGATGATAAAGACTTCCACACACCATTGGATGGAGACTCCATGTCTATTACAAGCATAATAGTGTTGAAACAAGTAAAATAAAAGTATTTATAAATATAACAAAAGAATACTTTCATTTCAACATGATGCCATCTCCCACTGAAACAGGGGAGAGGTTACAGATGAACAGAAAGGAGATCTTGGAAAGATAAGTAACCATTAAGACCCCATGTAAAGTTACATAACCCTGTAATTTGCTAGGTTATGTTAGATTAGGCAAACTGTCTGGAAAATAAGAAAAACTCCAGAGCACCCTGGGGTTACTCTTCTTTAGAAGATCCAGTAAATTGTATTTACAAGGATAATTAAAAGTACAGTAATAGCTTTCAAGAGACTTAATATAGAAACAAGTTATGCTTGTAAAGACGTCATTTCCATCAGTACTGCATACACTCTATAAATGAAATTACTCTGATAAAAGTTTATGCTTGTAAATAAAAAATACAAGCCTGTTCCTGTTTTACAAACACTATAACTAACATCTCTAACAATCATACTGCTCTGATAAATAAAAAAAAATCTGCTGTGTGCAATAAAGTTAATATTCTGAATAGTTTGTATTTGAAAATATTCTAAACACTCCTATCCTCCTACGATGAAATATTCCTCCTAAAGATTAAAGGTCTCTGATGAAAGGCAGAGGCAAGGGACAGTGATAGCACACAATTACCTTTGGAGTGAGACTGTGCTTTGGGTGGACTTGGCACGCCGTAATATCTAGGTTGCTGTGGAGACGTTGTGTTAAAGAGATAGATATGTTCCCCTCCAAGATTGGCCAGCAGATGCGTTCCATCCACATTGTAAGTCAGGTACGTCGTAGCTAATGAGCGGTAACGCTGATAGTATTCCTTCAACTTATCAGGTAAATGCCCTGTGAACAAAAAATGATCTCAGAGGTAGAGTGTGCAAGTTGGGAAGCAACTCACATAGGTTCAAGCCCATCATGGGGTGCTAGAAGGGCATTCAGCCATTATCCTCAACTCCAATATTCTGTTGCACCAGATTGGTGGCTATATCAGTAACAAATAAATAAAGGGAAGTAGTTTCATTTATACTCTGCCCATTCTCACCTTCTCTGCCCGCTGTTTTATGACAAAGAAATTCAGGGAGGGAGGAATTGGAACAAAAAAAGTACCTCCTCCTTCTATATAAATTTTTCAATGAATAGAAACCTTCAGACATAACCACTTTTATGCTTTTTTAACTTTAAAAACAAACTCATTATGAAATACAGGTATTAAGAGCCGCAGTAGTTGTTGTTCCCTAAGTTGCCTGATCGAACAGATCAGTCTCTCTATAGAAGGGCACTGATGAACCCGGGCATTCTCACAAAGCTCTCAAGGAGTGTATGTGTTGTTGGAATATATGGGGTTGTATGCAGTGGTCTTTCCATAATGTACTTTATTTTATGAGGTGAAGCATTACATTCTGGACAGGCATTGCCGACAGAGTCATCCAGTCTCTTCTGATAGCAGTTATCTCGTAAACCTTACCTGGTACTAAATACTGGACGCAGCCAAAAGGAAGATTATCGGATGAGGCATCCAATTGGTTGGTGGCGTAGTTACTCCTCTCCCACTGGCTCCTCATTGTGCCGCCCGGGGGGTACTGTTAACAAAAGTAACGAGATATTAATTCAAATGATAAATGAATCTAAAACAGAATATGTTGTTTACCATTTTGTTCGTCACTATGAATCCACATTACAGGAGTGGACACTGACAATCTGGAGTTGAGGAATTAAAGATAGATGTTCTTCCCAACACCCTACTGTGGTATCAAACATGGGTCTGTCACTTTCCGCTGAGCACTCAAACCACTGTGCTACCACTGCCCCTTTGCAAAAACGATACCATTTGCCAAAAAACTTAGAAGGGTGGCTAAAATTGTAATAGAGAACTAGGCAGCAAGATACCCAGGCTAAACAGATACAGTAAATACACAGCAAACTTCTCTTCATACAAGTGGACACATCCTGAAGAATCTAGCAGGGTAGCCATAATTGTAATAAATTTCTGTATACAAGCTAAACAACTATTGTCAGTATACACTAAACATACAGTATAAACAAACATGATGTCACACCCCAAGAAGACCACAGGCATAATCTTTTTTTATGTGTGACACCAAGAAAGACAAAAGAAATTGCCTTCATCAGGGCTAAGCACAAAGAAAATATAAATCAAGGAGAAACAAAGTTGGGGAGTGTTGTAATTTGTAAGATATGAGGGGATAATAAGATATGTGATACGAATAGAAAAAAATATTCAGGGTATGAGTAGGGAAAGAAAAATAACCCTAACTGAAAGAAGACTTATTAATGGGCTGTGATGGCCAGTCCTGTTTAAGTCCAGAAGACCTTCAGCTGTAAAAGCAGACCCCAGTGTAGCATGGATTTAACTTGAACCATTCTCACCTAATAATTAAATATTTTGTGGACCTTGTAAATATGCGTATTTCCAAGAACACCATGTAGAGTTAAATAACCCCATGAACAGTTAGTTACCTCAAGTTAGGTAGGCTTAGGGGATCTGCCTTGTAAACATAAATAGCCATATATCACACTGGGGTTACTCTTCCATCCCGGTGTTACTCTCCCTTACAAGATCCCAAAAGTTTCAATAGAGCCCATTGAAGAAGATGAAATTTATACATTAAAATAAAAGCCTTACTTGTAAACTAGTTAACTTGATCATTCTCCTATCGTATATTCTAATGTAAGGATCACTTGCTCCCACGGCCAGCAGCTCAGGTTTCGTAGGATTGACGGTAATGCATTTACACTCTGCCGTCCGGCCTGCGTGGCATCGTAGATTTATTAACACATTGTTCGCTTGGGCGTTGCAGGTGTGGGGGGCCCTCATGTCGTACAACCTGAAATGAATACCAAATGTTAGTAACAAATTAAAAATATTGTTTGCTGTTTAACATGTCACACGAGTAGGAGCTGGGGAAATAAGGCTGGATGCCCTTCCTAACACCCTGCCATGGGCTCGAACGCAGGTCCATCACCACCTCCTGTTTCAGAATCGAATACGGTACATATTAAATTAGTAATAAAATATAAACAATGCGTACATTACAGTGCCATCCTCTGATGCTGAGAAAAAAGCATTTGGTAGAGTTGGAACAGTGGCTATTCTCTTTACGCGTTCGCAATGGCACGTACACAGCTGGGTGACATCTCCGGTTTCGACTTCTCGAACTTCGATGCGCCCATCGCCAGCGCCAGAGATGACAACGCGATCTTCACTTTGAGGTAGAAACTGACGAGGAAAAAAATTTAAAAATGCAATTATATTCATCTATAAGTCTATGTAAAAAGGCAATACTCCCCCTTATAAGGATGATGGTTGAGTAAAAGAAAAATACTTGTCTCTGTGGGGGGGGGGAAAATCCAAAAAAGGGGTTACCAAGTCCCTTAACTCAGCCCCATGTACTCGAATTTTAAGACAAGCCGTGGAACAAGAAGAGATTCTTGCTACCCTACTGTAATTATATAAAAGAAAATACTAATAATGACTGTAATAATAATAATAAGAATAATAATAATAATATTAATACTAAGCCAATTTAAAGTTTACATTACCTTAACAGAGAAGATATTGCCCCTGTGGCCTGTAGGAAGAGTCTTGATTTTCTGTTGTCGGTAGACGTCCCACAGAATAATGTCATAATCATCGGAACCAGATAATAATAAACTGAAATGGGAAAAATAATGAAATACATACAATGGCCACAATCCCCCTTTTAAGAAGAGTGGCCAAGTCAAAGCACACACATTTGCAAGTAGCTAATATACCTTGCTCACTACACTTAGCCCCTTGGGCATGAATGGCTGCCTTAAGTCCCTCCCCATTATCATTCTTTGGTAATCCACAGGGTAAGTGTGCAAATACATTCTGCTGTGAGGCCTAACAGCCACAGCTGGTTTATCACACAGCAAGCCATTTTTTATTACACTATAAGGACAATTTACTTTACCCTAAAGTAAAAAATATGTCAATTTACTAATTACAAGGATGCTAACATAAAATTCACATTCAAAAAGTTTTATACATTCAAAGAATATTTGAATTATTATTAAGAGAATATTATCATATCATATACAGTATATTAAAGAATTCTGGGTTAAAATTTTAATGAATATCTTGAACTATTACATTCATGCCTTACCTGCCCTCACTGTTGAATTCAATACAGTTAACACAACCTCTGTGACCATCCAACTCCTTAACGACGCCTAGCCTTGAGACGAGAGATCGGGTCATCTGATTCTGTCGAGCAAAGCTTTGCCAGCTTAAATCCTGCAGAGAATAAATATTACAAGGTAAAGAAGATGTTAGGAAGGGCATTAGCCCTAATTCCCCAGCTCCAACTTGTCTGTGTCCACTCCCATTTGAATGGGGATTAAAAGTGACAAAAAATGGCACACACTCTATCAAAGTGGAAAACTTATTTTCCTGCCTTAACATATCAGTAATGGTTCTGCTGACAATACGGTTTAGTAAGTACTTTATCTCAGACTTAGAGTAATCTCTGGCTTTTGTAAACAACAGCAACACAGGGTGCTCTAGGGTTTTTCATATTTGCAACAAAAGTCACCTAACCTAACCTAACCTAATCTAGCTAAATTTAGCCTAGCAAATCTAATACTTTAAGGGGTTATGTAACTTCACATGAGGTTCTCGGGTTACTCATCTTTACAAGATCCGTCACCTCTTCCTATAACCAAGGAAGACAGAAGTGAGATTCCTGATGAATATCTTCTTTAACCATCAGGAGACCAGGATTCATAAATAAAACGTTCATCATAAGATGTGACGATATTTGAGGAAAATATACACTACTATGATCACATCCTCTAGAATATCAAGCCAAAGACAAATGCCTTAGATTGTAGCAAATACAGTACTATGATCACATACTCTAGAATATCAGCCAAATGACAAATACCTTAGATTGCAGCAAGGTAGTAACTGACTAAAATACTGGGTAACTGGGCATTTACCAGGGGGTCAGTGACTTCCTTAAGGTCTACCTGATTATTCAGCTATTGCCTGGAGATCACCAGGTGTACATTATTGGAGAGGGGGCTTGGCCCCGGCTATATGGTAGGTATGCTCACTGTTTCTTGCATCTACCTATCATTAGAGACGTTTAATCTTTGGTATATCTGATGCTATTACTAATAAATTCGGCATAATCTAAATGAACACAAAATACAGATTATAGTTATTTCCTTTTAAATGAGTGTGAGTCTGGGACAGGCAAGAAAATTGCACTCATCAGGCCAGGCACCAATAAAACACTGAGACGAAGAAAAAGTAGTAGTTTAAGGATAAGGCAAAAATAAGAGAAGGATATATAATAGGAAAAGGACAGGCTAAAGGAATAGTTGAAATCATGAAAATCTAGAGCTATGGCAGTGACACCTAATCCATCCCAAGATAGAGAGGTGACCCACACTGTAAACAAAAGAGGCATATTGATATAAAATTATTACATCCAAAATGTATATCCAAAACGCAGTTAAAAATTGATAACAAAGTAAAGGATATTTTAATTTACTAATAAAACACACCTGAATCTCTCTATGTCTCTGTAACTGTACGAGGCTTAACCTTCTCGAAGGTTTTCGGAAGATGTTATTCTGTTGTTGAAGAACAAAAGGATGGTAGCTAGATGAGGATGAAGTCTGTTTGGGTTCTGGACCACACGAGTGAAGTGGATCCACCACTGGTGCCCTGCTGCCGTCCATTCTCCTGCTCCTTCTTTCCAGCAGCTTAAACTCTGGCATAAATAAAAAAATACAAAGTTACTTTTTTAGAATAAGACTTCAAATCCAGGTGAGACAATGGGGTGGCCACAACTGTTAACAGTGATTTGGGGTGGCAGAGTTTCAAGCCTTTAGTATTAACTCCTTTGGTAGAAAGATGCAATAAAATGACGCACTCAAATAATTCCAAAATAGGGGAAAATGAGAATACAGAAGAGAGGAAGATAACACCCAGGATGTAATAAAGACTGTATGAATTGAAGCAATTTTGTAAAAATAGGAGTATCTGAGGCATTATGGATTAAAAACCTAGTTTTGAGAAAAAATTTTTTTTTTTATCATGTCATGTTACGGACTGTGGAGCAGACAGTAAAGCAGACTTTTGCGTACTAAACTATGCCAAATAAGTAGTAGTCACCTGATATGGCAAGCCACTGATGAAATCAAATGGACTAGAATAATGCATGTATTAGCCCAGTAGCTCTGTGACTGAAAAGTTTGGAACAGGTACTCAAAAGGTTTCTAAAGGAATATCAAATTATGTCAGAACCTCATATCAATGGAAATTCAAATAAATTATATAATTAGTTAACACTCCAAAATCTAATATTAAATATTCTTGACATTCCTTCTTCCCCCTTTAGGGATCTACTCATGCCTGGGATCCCACTGGGGCCCTTGGTAGCCGCAGGACAAGCAGCAGGAATCAGCAACCTTTATAGCATTTAATCAAGGATTATTACAAAAGATTTTCCCATGGCACTCTGCTTATAATACTTGCTTCTTATTAGATAGACAGCTCTTCTTGTCCTTGGACCCTTTGGGCCTCAGTACTGTATCACTCAAAACCCCAGCATATATCTGGTCATCCTTGTTGTATATATGCAAGTAATAAAGAGCAAGATTTTTCAGTTTAAAGTCTTCTCACTACCATCTCTACCACGTTAGGGGTCTGCTATTGATTGCAAAATTCTCTTGGCTTCTTGGTGCCCTCAGACTTCCATCAGGTATCAAATTCCCTTTACAAATTGTAAACATGTAATAAAACAAAAAACTTCTTTCTTGCTACTAGATGACCAACTAAGCCGCTGCTTGCAGCTTTTGGGGACTTCAGTGGACCCCAAGGGCCAATATCCTCAAGAGCTACCATATAAGGTCCCTGTATTAAATTGTAACCACATACAAAACACAAAGGTTCCCAACTTGGCATTCTGAGTCTGGGGGAGTAATGCTGTAAGACAATACTCAGTTTGTCTACAGGAGCTCTTAGCAATGGTAAAATCTAACCATGACCTTAAATACTGTTTACTTCTCTGTATAACTACTTTTTCTCATTGATAACTTGGATTACTGCTTAATTTTCACGAAGAAATGGTTAATAGTTGGGTTTATATCTACTTATCGCCCCCGAATTTAACATTCTGCAAGTATTTGATTCGCCCAAGACAAGTAAAGATTTAATGGCTTAAATTACACATAAATTCTTAGTTCAAAACAAAAATAAAAATTTCTGCTTTTACTGCACTGATACACATCGTTCATGACCTAGAAATTTAGTTAAATTGGGATAATTGTTAATAGAATGATAGTAACCAAGAGATTAAATTAATTAACTGACGGTTAACTATAACACAAAAATTATCCCCAGAGCCGGAAAAAGGCAAAAAAGTGTATTGTGAATAGAAAGATCAAGAAAATATTCCATAAATTAGTTAATAATTAGAAAATAAAGAGGAAGAAGACATCTAGGACAAAATAATGGTGACCTAATACGTATTTAGGATAATTCTCACTATCCTGACCTCACTTACAATGTCTAAGTATTCTTCAACATGGATGGATTTTAAATTTCTCTACACGAAATAAGGTCAAGTTAAGCTGTATTTTTACCTCCCGACCTGACCTTAGTGCAAAACACAAGTCAGGGAGTGAGTATTTACTCGCTTACAGAAGGAAAACTGACAGAAAGGAATATGAAAAATTTATAAAAAACGCCAATTTGATATTGGAGGAAGGACTACGCCATTCTGTGATTATTATTATACATACATATACCTTGGCTGTTTCCCCCTTAAATTGGGGGTTATTATTATTATTATTATTATTATTATTATTATTATTATTATTATTATTATTATTATTATTATTATTATTATTATAATAATAATAATAATAATAATAATAATAATAATAATAATAATAATAATAATAATAATAATAATAATAATAATAATAATAATAATTAATAATAATAATAATAATAATAATAATGTGCCCTGTGGTGGCAGGCACAACATCAAAGAATAGCCCCAACGTCTTCCCTGCGTGTCGTAAGAGGCGATTAAAAGTGGACGGGGCGAGGGGAAAATAACTTCTCCCCAAACTCTAGTTTGGGGGTGTCTAAATGTGCGTGGTTGGAGGATGGATGTATTGGCATTGTGTGAGACGAAGATGAAAGGAAAAGGAGAAGTGGCATTTGGTGATGTGACAGGTAGGGTGTCTGGGGTTGAAAGGGGGAGAGTGAGAGAAAGTGTGACATGATTGCTGAGTAAATGGATGGTAAATAAGGTAGTGGAATGGAAAGAAGTGTCACCTAGGCTGATGTGGGTGAGGGCTAGGATAGGTAGGGAATGTTGGGCTTTTGTTAGTTCGTAAGGGCCAGAATGTGAGAGAAGTGAAGAAGAGAGGGATGAATTCTGGAATGAGTTAACTAGGTGTGTGGATGGTTTGAGTAGAAGGAACTATGTAGTTGTGTTGGGTGACTTGAATGCCAAAATGGGTGATGGAGAGGTAGAAGGTGTTGTAGGAAAATATGAGGTACCAGGTGGGAATGAGAGTGGCGAGAGACTGTTAGATATGTGTGTGGAGCAAGAGTTGGTGATAGGAAATAGTTTTTTCAAGAAGAAGTTAATAAATAAGTATACATGGATGAGAGTGGCAAATGGAAGAGTGAAAGAAAGAGCATTGATGGATAATGTGTTGGTAGCAAAGAGCATGGATTGGTAGAGTGAAAGATGTGCATGCATTTAGGGGTGTGGCTGCTGGGATGTCTGATCATTTTTTTGTTGAAGCAAAAGTGGTAGTAGCAAAAGAGTGGGGAAAAAGAGCGGGGAATGTAGAAGGTAAATGGTGAAGGTGGAAGAGTTGAAAAAGCCAGACAAGAGTGGAATATCAGGGCGGGCTGAAAGTGTCATATGACGGGGTGAAAGAAAGAGAAGTTGGGGAGTTGAAGGAGGAATGGGGGTTGATGAAAAAAGGTTATGTGGGACATGCAAGTGATGTGTGTGGAAAGAGGTTTGTTGGAGGTGACATGAGGAGGGGAAGCGAGTGGTGGAATGAAGGGGGTGAAAATGGAGGTGGAAGAGAAAAAGAGGGCTTTTGAGGAATGGCTGCAGTGTAAAAGAAGGGAGAAGTATGAAAGATATAGGGAGAAAAATATGGAAACCAAGCGGAAGGTAGAGGAAGAGAAGAGGTTGGCAAATGTTAGGCGGGGACAGGATTTTAGTAGGTCATATGAGGAGAATAAAAGGAAGTTTTGGAAAGAGGTGAAGAGAATAAGGAAGGGTGGATCGAGGATGGAAGAGACAGTGAAAGATGTGAATGGACAGATGTTAAGAGGGAACGCTGCAAGGAAAAGATGGGTAGAATATTTTGAGTGTTTGCTGAATGTTGAGGAAGATAGAGAGACAGCTATAGTAGCGGTGGGGGGGGGGTCAAGTGCCAGTAATGGAAGGTGAAAATGAATGAGAGATTACAGGAGAGGAGGTGAAAAGGGCATTGTATGAAGTGAAAGCAGGTAAAGCACCTGGAATAGATCGTTAGAGAGCTGAGATGTTGTAAGAAGGGGGTGTGACTGCATTGGAATGGTTAGTGAGAGTGTTTAATATATGTTTTATGTTGTCACTGGTGCCAGTGAAATGGGTGATTGCTTGAATAGTGCCCCTATACAAAGGTAAGGGATATGTGTATGAATGCAATAATTTTAGGGGGTATAAGTTTGTTGAGTGTGGTAGGAAAAGTGTATGGTAGAATCTGATTAAAAGGATTAGGGATAAGACAGAAAATGTGATCGCGGAAGTGCAGAGTGGTTTTAGGAGAGGTAGAGGTTGTATAGATCAGATTTTTATAGTTAGGCAGTTATGTGAGAAATATTTAGCAAAGGGTAAGGATGTGTATTTTGCATTTTTGGATCTGGAGAAAGCGTATAATAGAGTTGATAGAGAGGCAATGTGGAATGTTTTGATGCTATATGGAATTGATAGTAAACTGTTGCATGCAGTGAAGAGTTTGTATGAGGGCAGTAGAGCTTGTGTTAGGGTAGGGAATGAAGTGAGTGAGTTGTTTCCAGTGAGTGTGGGACTGAGACAGGGATGTGTGATGTCACCATGGCTGTTCAATTTGTATATTAATGGAGTCGTAAGAGAGGTGACTGAGCGAGTGCGTGGTCGAGATTTGAGAATGGTAGATGGGGATGATAACGAATGGGAGCTGAATCAGTTGCTGTTTGCAGATGATACTGTGATGGTGGCAGATTCAGAGGAGAAGCTGTGTCAGTTAGTGTCAGAATTTGGAATGGTGTGTGAGAGAAGGAAGTTGTGAGTGAATGTGGGAAAGAGTAAGGTTATGAGGTGTACAAGAAATGATGATGGTGCTGGATTGAATGTTATGATGAATGGAGAAACACTTGAGGAAGTTGATCTGTTTAAGTATTTAGCTGCAAATGGTGGAGTGGAAGCAGATGTGTGTCACAGAGTGAATGAAGGATGTAAAGTGTTGGGTGCATTGAAAGGAGTAATGAAGAATAGAGGGTTGGAAATGAATGTTTAGAAAGTTTGTATGAGAAAGTGGTTGTGCCAGCTGTGATGAATGGATCTGAGTTATAGGGTATGAAAGTAAGTGAGAGACGGACACTAAATGTGTTTGAGCTGAAATGCCTGAGGAGTATGATTGGTGTCTCTCGGTTGGTTAGGGCTAGGAATGAAGTGGTGAGAGCAAGAACGGGTGAGAGGAGAGACTTTGCAAACAGAGTACATATGAATGTTCTGAAATGGTTTGGCCATGTGGAAAGGATGGATGATGAAAGACTGCTGTAAAAGGTGATGAATGCAAGAGTTGATGGGAGAAATGCTACAGGGAGGCCTAGGTTTGGGTGGATGGATGGAATAAGGAGAGCCCTGAATGATAGGAGGATGGATGTAAGGGAAGCAAGTGAGCATGCTAGGAATAGGAATGAGTGGCGAGCGATTGTGACGCAGCTCTGATGGGCATCTGCCGTTCCATGGGGCTGCATCTTACAGAGGTATCCCTGTGGTAGGGACAGTAGGGGAGTTGGCAGTTATGAAGCGACACAGTTTGTGGAAGAGCCGGGAGGATGGGCTGTGGCACTCCAGCATTGCCATCTGAACGGTCGCTAGCTCCCTCGTCATTGCCCATAGAGCAAAGTAATCCCTTTATTGTTTCTTTTTTTTTAAGTCGGCTACCCCCCAATGGGGGAGACAGCCAAGGTAAATAGAATAGAATAATAATGATAATAATAATAATAATAATAATAATAATAATAATAATAATAATAATAATAAAAATAATAATAATAATAATAATAATAATAATAATAATAATAATAATAATAATAATAATAATATTATTATTATTATTATTATTATTATTACTATATATGGTTGTTACATATGAGGTGTATATGCCTAATAGTGATAACAGGATAGAGCCGTATGCTCGTAATTCCCCATCTCCTGGTTACTTTATTTTTCACTGACTCTTATCTTGTCTTTTCTTGATAGCATAAATGTATTTAATATTTACCATTGCTTAGCTTAGTGAATTCCAATTATATATATATATATATATATATATATATATATATATATATATATATATATATAAACATTCACCCATTTTGCAAGACGTAATCTCGCTAATCCATCAGATTAAGATAAATATGATAAACCTCACCTCCTCTGGTAGTTAATTATTATTATTATTATTATTATTATTATTATTATTATTATTATTATTATTATTATTATTATTATTTTATTTTTTTCTATGCCTACATCAACACTGAATATTCTTGGATATTCATTACACATCTCTTGTTATCCCTTCACGTCTGACGAGTCATTACACTCTTAATCTCTGTTTCTCTTTACTTCATGTATTCTTCGTGCCCAGACCTGATGAGGGCTGTTTTATTTTTTTTTTATTTTTTTGGCCCGTTCTGGTGTCTCAATCATAAAAATTATTATTATTATTATTATTATTATTATTATTATTATTATTATTATTATTATTATTATTATTATTATTATTATTATTATTATTATTTGTTGATGTCTTTCAATTATTAATGAGCAAATCATAGCTAATAATAATAATAATAATAATAATAATAATAATAATAATAATAATAATAATAATAATAATAATAAAAATAATAATATAGCAATAATAATAATATAACAATAATAATAATAATAATAATAATAATAATAATAATAATAATAATAATAATAATAATAATAATAATAATAATAATAATTATAATAATAAAATGATCAGGCATCGGTTGGTGTGGGGAACAGAGAAGACCAAGAAGTCAAAATTATCTTTTAACTATTCATATTCTTTCTAAGCAAGGATGTAAGTTGTCAAATTTTGTAACTGAGCACTAATAATGACAAGTATTTTTCATAAATAAAAATTATATATAAACGTCATCTCAAGTCGTATTTAGATTTAACAAATTCTCTTCCTATCTGAAATTTAACTATTATAGATTTCATATTATTATAATATGGATATCATAAATTTTGAAAGTAATCTACATATATCTACACATTCGATATTTTTTCAAAAGAAAAAGTTAAAACTAAAAAAAAAATTATTAAACATAGTATTAGTTCTCTGAAGAGTTCAGTATTTACTTCGAGTTTGAGCTTTCCTAGTACTGATATCTCAGTGTACACAAAGCTCTCTTGTGGAGTGGGCATGTCAAAGTGTTACTTCTGTGTAATTCATTAGAGAAAACGAAGAAATGAGCACTACAAAGGCGAAACCGGAGAAAAATGGCACCGTGAAGCCATCCAACGTGTCTTCAGTCTTAACTAGAGCTTTTACTAGCAATTCACAATGGCCAGATAAAGTGAGTATGGCATGCGCTAACTCGGGTCATTTTTGTCTCGCCGACGGCCGTCACTGTAATCCTCTTGTAATCTGTTCAAGTATCGCAGATTTCCTGCGGAAGATAAACGCCTATTTAGCAGATTATTGGAAATAGATATGGAATTATTTAGGTAAATGTTTATTTCACACCTCCAGTTTGGGAACTGTGCCGTGAAATTTATTGTAAAACTATGTCAGGTTAGTTCGAGTTAATTAAAAATTTTGTTTTTAGATGTTTTTAAAAATATATTTGTAGTCTCATGTTTTTATATGTTTACCTTCACACACCCCAATTTAAGGAAAAATCTAGTGAAATATATGTGGATAGGTTAGGTTCATATTTTACTGTTAGGTAGATCTCGGTTAAGAAGTGAGTTGATTCATGAAATTATTGTCTTTTTTTTTTTTATTACAAAGGTATCAGGTTTTTAAGTTAATCTGCTTAAAATAAGATATTTGTTCGTGTACTTACAAAGTATCTCTGAAAGTATCTCTAATTAGTACTTTCAGAGATGATAAATTTTCTTTCAGTCTCTCAAAATCTCTCAGAGATATCTTTTCTATGTGGTCTATCAGGTTAAATGTATTAAAATGTGTAAGTATGGATGACTTGTTAAATAAACACATAAAAAAATCGAGATGGGTCAATTTGTGAATAATTTACCGATTACTTTTTAATATCTATTATATTTTTAGTGTTTTGTGTGGTACATATTTACCATCACACCCCCATGTGGGATTAAATCTTAAGAAAGTTATTACGTCTTCATAAGATTGATTAGGTTTGTTAGATCAGTTCTACTCCAGTTAAAAAAACGAATTGACATTTAATATTATTGTGTTTTAGTCGGTTTGGATAATTTTTATTTAATTGTTTTCTTGTATTTTCATTTCACTTATTGATGTGTGAATAATCATTTAACTTTGTTTCTGGATCAAATATTATTTACTTGAATTTTTTTGCTATTTAGGAATGTACATATGGGAAGGTGTTATTTATGTATGGGACTGTTGGATGGTTAGCTTTACCCATAAAGAAACCTGAACTATTTGATAATACCCTTTGAATATTTAACTAACTGCTGGGCACCAAACATAAAAAATTTGTTAGTTCAGCAGTTGGTTGTGCAAGTGAATACATGTGTTTTAATGTCTTTAAGCTGTTGCCGATCCCTGAAGTCCAAAACTTGTTTGACTCTCATCCCTACGTGTAGTCCTGAATGTAGGCATATCAGGCATTGGTTTCATGCATTACTGTATGCAATGTCTAACCTTATCAACCCTAAGTTGATAATCCGTTCTGATTTTTGTTGTAACGTACATTAGGTTAGTCTAGAAATATCAAAATGTGTCCAGAAATTAGTAAATTTTGCAATATGTAAAAAACATGATAGTATCCTATTACTTATTATGGACCTGTTCTGAGATTGGCTTATGTTACTGGATACTGTTGGTATGGACTTAATATTAGGGCCATGTAAGAGTAATGTCCAGTGGTACTGAAATATTGTTAGATGAACATTGATATCACTAAATGAGAGTCAACTTAACAAATATGTATCTTAAATATATTAAAATACTAGTTTTGCTAAGATACAGAAGAGAGAGTGGATTTTATTTTATAGTCTTCATTTTTACCATAACCGAGTAGCTCAGTGGTAAAGCCCGCAAGTCTGGAAACGGTCAAAGTATGATGATGTACAAGTTGGAAAGAAACAAAACTCCCCCTGTACTGTATTCCTTGCTTATTGTGTGGACTGCAGTTGCGCAATGGTAGAACACTCAATTCAGAAAGTGACAAACCCGTGTTTGAGCCCACCGATGGGCGTTAGGGAGAGCATCCAGCCCTAATCCCCCAGCTCCAACTTGTCTGTGTTCATTCCCATTCGATTGGGGACTTATAGTAAAACATAAATCTGTAAGTCTCGTCACTATTACCATAAATACTTAATTTTCCTTCAGTTTTGTTTGTATTTATATTGACCACTTAAAATGTTATTAAGTTTAACTTAATTATTTTTGCCTTTGTATTTTTGGCTAGAAAATATTTATTATTGATGTTACAAAGGATAGTTTAAAATATATCATAAGTGAAGGAAACTTTTTATTTCTGTAATAGTATCATTTTATGCTAAAATAAAAAGTGCTTACTGTACTCAGGCTCATAAGTACAATATAATTTATTATTGATGTTACAAAGGATAGTTTAAAGTCTATCATGAGTGAATGAAAGTTTTATTTCTTTGTTATAGTATTTTATGCAAAAATAGAAAGTGGTACTGTACTTGGGCTCATAAGTACAATCCATGAAGTTTAATCTATGTAACATCCGTTTAAATTACCTGATAAAATAATATCATATCTTGTAAAGAGTAACTTCAGGATGCTTTAGGGTTATTTATCATTAAAAGGCAAGTCACCTAACATCACCCTTTTTATGGGGTTAACTTTACATGTGGTTGTTTAATATTTTTGCGGTCTTTATCTTATTTTAGCAGTTTTATTTTAAATTCTTTCGTGTATAAATTTATAAAGCTATTTTTAGCAGATTGAAACATTATTGATGGCTAATCGATGTAATTTGTACATACATATATATGAACTTTGCAGTGATCTATCGTGGTAGCTCATTGGTAGCGTGCACAAGTTGAGAAACAACTAACATGGTTTAAGAAGGGGATACATCCTGAAATCCCCATCTGTGTTCCCTTTTCACTCCCATTTGAATGGGGACTAATTGAAACATAGCGCAATGATTAAAGCGCTTGACTTGGGAAGTGATAAACCCATGTTAGAGCCCACTGTGGGGTGCTATGAAGGGCATCTAACTTTTATTCCCTAGCTTTAACCTGTTTGTGCCCACCCCTCCATGTAAATGGAGATTAATAGTGATACATAAAATGGCAAACAATAAGAACTACAACAGTGGGGCGTTAGGAGGAGCATCCTGCCTTAATCCTCCAGCTCTATCTTGTCTGTGCCCACCCCTCCATGTGAATGGAGACTAATTGTGATACACAAAATGATGCATCCGTTTGTGTTATGAATGCATAGTATGCATCCAACATATCTTGGGACACTTTCATATCCTGATGTTTACAGTGTAGCAAGAAAAATGCATTTTAAAGCTTTTCATGACTGCATAAATCTTTGTATTAATTAATAGTTTCTTGTTATCATAGGGTTGAAAAGGGAATATGATAGTTTTAGTTCCGTCATTGCTTGTTTAATATGATACTCGCTGATTTGTAGATTAATTATACAGCTTCTTATCTCTCAGATAACATGCAGTAACCCGATGGAATTATAAAGATACATTTACTTTTTATCATGATAATAATTAAAGGAAAATAAAAAAAACTTATTATTCATATCATTTTGATTCTTTTCAGGATGAATTTTTGGATGTCATCTACTGGGGTCGACAGGTGTTGGGTCTGGTTCTGGGGCTTGTGTGGGGCTTCATTCCACTCAAGGGCTTCGTTGGTCTTTTCCTGTAAGTATTTGTTTCCGTATGATATGATAAACAGACAATAGTTTGCTTGTTTATAAACTGTATTACTGTTATAGGGGAGTGAAGAGGAATATCCCCTTTTTATTGTTTAATTTATTTATTAATGTAATTATTTATTTATTTATTTTATATAATTTTTTCATGCCACAGAGTTGCTAATAAAATGCGTGAAGATGGGTTGGATATGAAGAAACCAAGCAACATCCTTTTTTTGCCCAGTTGGGGCCACCCTCTTGCTTTGGCAGGATATAACATAGCTTATTAAATTTTTTTAGTTTATTTTTCCTGGTATACATTGTGTTGTATGTAATTTTTAATAAATTCTCTAGAATGTATTTGACTAATACGTTTGTAGATGCATAATTTTAGACAGTCGACATATTATTTAAAGTAATTGCAGCTTAAAATATCTTAATTATGAAAGTGCTTGTTTTATAAATCTGTAGCATTAAGTATTTCTAGTTACCGTAGTAGTTAGATATATTAGATAACTGATAGGGATGAGTTCTATATTATTTTTATCTTTTTCAGATTCGGTGTAATCAACGCCGCTGTTATTTATTTCTACGCTTCTAGTTTCCAAGGTATTGACGAGGAAGAATTTGGTGGAATGTGGGAGCTGACGAAGGAAGGTTTTGTTACGTCGTTTGCTGGATTTTTGGTAATATGACCATTATTGCGTATAATGATTTTTCATGCATATACAATATTTTGAATATATTGGCTGTTGTCAAAGCACAAGATTGAAAGAATGACCACTACCCTTGTGTAGAACAATGGTTAGGCCTCTCGACTCAGTTAAAGGTGATGGGAGAACAGGGGACTGGCATCCCCCTTTTCCTTGAATTTTTGTTCTTGGTACTTAAGAGGTGTAGATAAAGGATTGATCGTGATGAAGCCCTGCTGCCTCACTGTTTTTGTTAAAGTTGTGGCCACCCTATTTTCTCCAGTAACAGATGAGCTCATTTTTAAAAATTATAAAGATTAAATATAATCATATGTAGCTTTGTTGTTGCTCCCTAAGCTGCCTGGCCGAACAGCTTGGAGTCCCTTAGGAAAGCCACTGCTACTCTCAGGCTTTCCTGTAGAGCCCTCATCGAGTGTATGTTGTGTTGCTGGCATATATAGTTGTAATCATTGCTGTGTACTAATGTAGTGTTAAGTAATGTGCTACCTTTTATTTTTTCTGTTCCCACAGGTTATGTGGATAATCTTATATTCTGGATTACATTACGATTGACGGATCTAAACCACCCATAATTTAAGCAAGTAATATATATTTTGTTATGTTTGTCCTTTTAGAAAAAGGTTATTCTATACGTTTCATTGCATCTATAATATTTCTGTATGGAGTTATCTTTTCCCAGTTACTTTTGGACATATCTGCTTTAGATGATTCATTCAAACCTTCTGTTGATGCATTTTCTTATTCTGTATTGGGATAATTAATTTACGTAAGTTTAAGGTGTACAGTATCTCCAAAAAATGACAGGAAGTCTAGTTTAGACGATTCTATTTTACTCGAGAAGATTTATAAGAAAAATATATATATTACCATGAAAAAAAGAAAGGAGTATAATTTTCTATCGTTATTCGTAAGTAAGCCGAAATGTATTAGCACTTATTGCTATGTCACCCGTTATTGTAGCCATGTTTGTAAAATTAGTTGTAGTTTCTGTATTGTGAGGTTTGGATACAAATTTAATCAACTATGTTAACAATAAACAGGAATAAACAAAAGTACTTCATTAATCAGATGGTAATTCTGCCTTATCAAATTGTGTCAGGTCTCCGTTATGGTGCAAAATACCCTTGTTATTTGAATATCCTTTCACTTGTATGTCTCTATACTTCTGACCTGACCCAACTTGACCTAGCCTGACTTGGCCAAACCTAAACTAAACTAAGGTAACCATACCTAACCTCTATAAGCATGCAGTGTTATTATGAAGGTTCACATGTGTTCATTACCAATGTAATATCTCTTTCTTAAATGATACGATGGAGATCGTTATAGAGACAGAGTCATTGAGGTTGATGTGGTTAAAATAATTTGGTTAATGCAGCTTGCAGTATAATTATCTTTTCTGTACATAAATACATACCTATTCAATGGTTTCAATCCCCATTGTGAGAGGGTGGCCGAGTCAAAGCACACATTCACCAGAAGCTAATATACCTCGATCACACTTCTTAACTGCTTGGGGATAGGGGCTATCACAATTTCCCTCTAACCACCCTGTTTTGGTCATTCACAGGGTAAATAGGCAAGTTGTTTTGTGTTAAAATGTATATACATTAGGGGAAGTTTGACAACAGTTTAATTCCCTTATCCCTTTTAGCTAGCACCTACACTGCAGGAATTATGAATGTGAAATTCTTTCCCCATTTATCAGAGAATTCCTTTTTAGTTGCCAATTTCCTTTAATTTACCAATTTATGTCACTGTTAATCCCCATTTTATATTGGGATGGATACAAGATGGTCTGGAGTGGAGGAATTAAGACTGAATGCCCTTCCTAACACCCTACTATGGGATAAAAATCCGAGTCAAGCGCCTTAACCACTTCGCTGCCGCAGTCTCCAGAGAATTTCTTTATAGTTTCTTCCTACTAAATGCTATTAATACATGGGTGGACTTCTTTTATATTATTTTAGTTTAGGTATAGAAAATATTAACGCATATTATTTCTTTTTTAGTTCTAATATTGGGAGGTATTTGGGTAAGATATTTCTGTCCCAGTGTAGTTATCCTTTATTTTATGCTCTTTGTACTATAGATTATGGGATACTTTTCATTATTTATAATATAGACATAATTGTTGTAAACATTTGGGCTGTCTGATAATTTTCCTTTTATTAAAACTTTGCATGTAATTTTGGATAATAAATTTAAGCCATCTTTTGATAAAATGTAAAGTAGGCTAACTATTGTGGATTATCTTAATTACATGTTTTGTTCCTGAGCATGATTGCCTAGATAGGGACCCCAATCTACTGCTGTGCCCGGGGGCCTGTAGTGTTGTTCAGATGCTTGGCATATTCCACTGAAGTTATGACTGAACAAAAGAGAGGCAGCAGGGCTTACTTGTCCCTTTTCCATATTCACCATGTTTACCAAAAGTGACACACTTGGCAGTCTCATTATCTTCCTTCACAGCCTCCAAAAGGCAAACTTGTTCATTGGCAAGATAAAACTTGAGTATACAGTGGTGACCCCCAACCCACGAATGCTTTTACGTACGAACAAACCAACCCGCAAACAAAATTTTGAACAAAATTTGACCCCACCCCACGAACAAAAAATTTGTTGGCCAAGCCACCACGTGTCTCATTCGGCCCCTCTCGGCCGCCACGTGGGTTCCATTCGGTCGCTATCGTTTTCTCTCAATTTTGCATTGGTGCCCGCGCTGTGTAGTTTGTTCGTAATTCTGTCACAGTTCTTGCTTATTTTCCATAGTTTTTCTTTTAATGTAGCCCTTATTATGGCTCCTAAGAAAGTTAAAAGTGCTAGTAAAATTGGCGTCAAACACCCCAGACGCATAACAGTGAAAACGAAAAAAGAAATAATTGCAAACCATGAAAATGGGGTGCATGTGTCCGATCTCGCCACGCAATATAACATGCTGAAATCCATCATCTACTAATTTAAAGAATAAAGAGATCTTTAAAGCAGCTGACGTGGCTAAGAGACTCAATATTTTAACTAAGAAAAGGTCACAGGTGATAGAAGAGGTAGAAAAATTATTAGTGTTGTGGATAAATGAAAAACAGCTGGTTGGAGATAGTATTAGTGAGGCCATAATATGCGCTAAGGCTTTTCAAATCCACCAAGATTTAGTAGCGAACTCTCTGACTTCTATTGGTGCTAAACTGGAGGAATTTAAAGATGGTTTGAACAGTTTTGTCGCCAAACTGGAATTTATAGCGTCATTAGACATGGAGAAGCGGCTAGTTCCGACCAAAAAGCAGCGGATTCCTATGTAAAGGAATTCGCTAAATATGTCGAGAGTGAAGGTTATATCCCACAACAAGTGTTAATTGTGATGAAACAGGAATCTTTTGGAAAAAAATGCCCAAAAGAATCTATATAACCGAAGAGGAGAAATCATTGCCTGGCCACAAACCAATGAAAGACAGGCTTACTCTTTTATTGTGCGCTAATGCTAGTGGGGCCTGTAAGATCAAGCCTCTTTAAGTTTACCACTCTGAAAATCCGCATGTTTTTAAAAGCAATAACGTATTGAAGGCTAGCCTCCCAGTAATGTGGAGCTCAAATCCAAAGGCTTGGGTCACGCTGATTTTATTCCTAGAGTGGTTGATTGAAGTGTTTGCGCCAGCAGTGAAGAAATATCTTGAGGAAAAGAATTTGCCTCTTAAGTGTCTCCTCATAATGGATAATGCTCCTACACATCCTCTAGGTGTGGAAGATGATCTCACTATACATTACGACTTCATTAAAGTAAAATTTCTGCCTCTCACCACCACTCCTATCCTCCAGCCCATGGACCAGCAGGTAATTTCTAATTTTAAAAATATTTTAAATGAATATTTGTGGTGACCTGGAATGGATTAATTGGATTTACATGCTTTTCAATGGGAAAATCAAATCCAACCCAGGAACTTCCAACCCAAGCACACTTTTTTGGAATGGATTAAGGTCATGGGTTGGGGTCACCACTGTAATTTTTTTTTTTTTTTTTTATGAGTGTGACACCGGGACAGGCAGAAACTGCCCTCATCAACAAAGGCCCGGGCACGAGAAAATACCAAGACGAAGGAAAAGAAAAAGGTTAAGGGCAAGGCAGAGATGAGGTAATGTCACACAAAGGAAAACGACAGACAGAAAAAACAGTCCCCTTTAGTTGGCTCTTACATGCAGGAAGTACAAGCGTGTTCCTTCTCTTTCACTCCTAGGAATATTATGAGTTACTGAAGAATAACTGTGTATATATATATATATATATATATATATATATATATATATATATATATATATATATATATATATATATATATATATATATATATATATATATATATATATATAATATATATATATATATATATATATATATATATATATATATATATATATATATATATATTATATATATATATATATATATATATATATATATTATATATATATATATATATATATATATATATATATATATATATATATATATATATATATATATATATATATATATATATATATATATATATATATATATATATATATATATATATATATATATATATATATATATATATATATATATATATATATATATATATATATATATATATATATATATATATATATATATATATATATATATATACATACAGAAGCCGTACTCTCCCCTGATAAGGGGGATGGCTGCGTCAAAACAAAACTTGTCTCAATGTGGGAGGCTAATACAAAGGAAGGTATTCCCAGTCCCCTCTCTCAGCCTTATTTAGTTGGCTTTTATGCCACGCAGGGGAACACATGAGGTAGAAAGTAAAATGTGGTGACAATAAGAGCTTCATTAGTATGTCATATTTGAAGGACTTTTCTCAATACATAGACATAGCAAAGTAGATTAATAAGATTATTTCCATCATTGTTGTATTTTTGTTTATTGTACATTTTTTATGACTATTTATGGAATAAAAGATACCTGATTTTATGCCTTTTAATTATAATTATAAGGATAAATTTTTATTTTTTTATTTGATTTTTTTTATGTGATGTGTTAGGCACAACTTTTATCAGTTGTTTCATACATGTACAATGGCTACAGTGCCCCTTGTAAAGGGATGGCTGAGTCAAAGCATGCATTCACCAGAACCCAACATAATCTGATTGCTCCTTTTAGCTCCTTCGGGATAAAGGGCTACTGCAATTCCCTTTTACTATCCTGCTTGGGTCATCTGACGGATTCTGCGGCATGGGAGAATTTCAGTTTGGTATATATTGCTGGATACTCTCCCGTATCCCTTTTTGTTGCCTCGTATGGCATATAGAAAATATGGATGCAGACTGCTTTCTGCCCCACCACTGGGAGTCAGTAAATTTGTATTCAACAATTTTTTGTTTTTATAATTTCTGTTGTGTATAACTAGTTGGTGAGTATTGTACAATATTTGTGTATACTTAATAACTGTTATTTTAAGATGTTACCCATCCTGGTATGGGCATAAAATACCCATCATGTTATGAGCAAAGATTAAACGAAATTGGCATTTATTATTACATGAGTTTTCCTAGAGTAATTCGAATTATTGTGATGTTAGATTTAGAATTTTACTTGTTAAGCTTATTTTTTTGGTAACTTATTTAGAAGCTCCTTTGTGAGATTTTGTCATGAATGTAGTAGTTATATATAGACCTGTAGATGGAAACAGAACTACAGTATATCTCATTACTAGTAATATGACTTGTTGAAAGTACTCAGAATGTTGAGTACTAGTTACTAACTAATAGACAATTAGTTAGACTAATAGTTACTTGCACTATAAGATCGCAATATCTTTTTTGGACGCACTGTCATTAAGCAAGTTGAGATATACAGGTTGGACCAGAAGTCACAGTTTTTAATTATTTTCTTTTTCTTGCCACTCCTCTGGGTGAGGGAGTACCTCAGTATAGATAGGCAGTTTCTTAAGTCATGTTGTTATTAAAAAGTAGTGATCATGAGGAGAGCCTCAGTGAGGTAATCCCTTACCCAGAAGGGAAAAAAAGATGGATATGTTAAAAACTGACTTTTGTACCACCCTGAATGTATTATAGCATACTAATTCACCAAATAATGTAAGTGTCTTGTCTAGCTGGTTTGGACACCTGAAAAGTGTGGTTAGTGAGACATTTGTAAAAAAGATCGGAGTAAAAATACAAAAGTGTCGAAGCTAAAGTAAAACTAAATGGAGTAGAGAACTAGAAGTGGAATTTATAGTCACTTTGCATTTATTAGGAGTTTATAGAATTATAGTTTCTTTGCAATCTTCGGTAATGATATAGGTGTATTTCTTCAAGATGATGATGATGTTCAATCTGTTGTGGGGCTTCCTTATGCACACATGTGCATATACAATGCCTGCAAACACCCTTGGAAGGGGGGTAGCCGAGTCAAAGTGCACACATTCACCAGAAGCCAAACAAACCCCAAACTTTCCTCTCAGCTCCTTGGGGGATAAATGGTTACCACAGTCCCTCCCCCACCACCCTGTTTGAGTCACTCACAGGATAATTGGGCAAGGATCTTCTTCTGTGAGGTCCAACAGACACAGCTGGTATTGCCCCCACTGCTTCATCGCCCCCTGCTTCCTTATGCAATATGTTATAAGTACATTATAAAGTGTTTATCTATATTGGTTATGCAAATATATATGCAGTTAATGGTTTTATAAACACGATCTTATCTCTCAAGTGGGGCTAAGTCTCCTAAAGATTTACATATCTAATGGGATGTTATGTGGTGTGAAGTGTTATTAAAATATCTTATGATGGCCAGTGTATATTTTCACGTGATTTACTTAACAGTTTAAGATTTACTTGAGAGTTGCAATTATGTTTAGTGCATTTAGATATTGTTGGTGTGTAAATGTTTAGAATTTCAGTATAGCTGGATAGAAAAAGTAGGCAAGAGAGAGGAGTTCTCATGTCACAAACTGTGTTTCTATACAGCTAAGAATTTATCTTAAATAGAAATAATTATTCATAATGGAAGATAGCAAGACCTTACCTGCTGATTGTTCCAGCGAGGAGAAAGGAGAATATATTGAAAATTCTGAAAAGGTCAAAAGTCAGTCAGAAACCTTGGAAGCTGCTCAGTATTTTGATGAGGCCAACAGGAAACTCATGCTGATGTACTGGTATGCTGGTATCGTTGCTGTACGTCGCGATAATGGAAACTATTTCCTGAACAAATTTTGGTTCTTTTCGTCCTACATGTTTTGGAATTTGTATCCTTTAGTGGGTCTGTACGCTTTCTATTCTAAATACATGAAAATCCAGAACCAACATTTGTTAAGTACCTCAATGGCAGAAGATTCGAACACAGTATTCAGTGCCCTTATTATCATGTATTTTTTCTTATTTCCGACCCTTCAGTCGCATTCTCTCGTTTTGTTCAACAAAATTCTACCCAAAGTTCTGGATGATATGTCAAAACTCTGTAGCCTTAAAATTGGATTCAAGACACCGCTGAAAGTCCACTTTTTCAAACGACTGCCTGATGACGATTCTGGTTGCATTCACCGGAGAGATTACCTATTTTTTTGGCTTCCATTGGCTGTGTTAAGCTTTTTTTTCTTATTATTTGCACTTTCCTGGCTCTTCCTCTTTATTCATATCCTGAACTTTGACTACATGACAGATTTCTGGCCGGTGTTCGTCATCCAGTACACGTCGGGAAGTCTCCCGACTCTGACCAGTGCCTTCGTTGTCACGCTTTGTAAATGGCACATGTTTGTATACCACGACCTTCACACTTACGTCAAGACCACATCGTCTTCATGGAGCAAGGACCATGTCCATTCTTTATGTAAATATATGGACAGATTGCAAGATATATTCAACAGTATGGACAGTGGTTTTTTTAGGTATACCTTAGGCATTAACCTGATAACAATATCTATTAATTCCATGGCATGTGGCTTTATGATTTTACAAGGAGTCAACCAGGTTATATTTCTGCTGCCCCTGGTGTATTACCTAATGATTCTGAATTCTTCCTGTTCTTGGGGATCTAGACTGATATATCAGGTAAGATTATGAATACGTTTTTGGGAAATAAGTATTACTGGCACTTTGAAATTTGACTTTATTCTCTTTATGTTCTTTATAGTGTGTTAAAATAAATTTTTGTCAGTTACACCATATTCCACAAATGCCAGTTGGATGACAAAAAAAAAAAAGTTTTTGCAGTTAATCTCTAATTTAAATGCTTCAGTATGAAAACGTGCTGAAGGCACTACAGAGCGAGATTCGACGTCGTCAAGAGGCAGAACTGAAGCATGACTGTGACGACTTGAGTCTTCTTCGGGAATATTTTCTCGAAAGACCACCACAGGTAAGATAACCTGCATTTGTAATGAATATAGAATTTGAAGGGACATCGGTAGAGTAGTGGTTAGAGCACTTGAATCAAGAAGTAACAAACCTGTGTTCGAGCTCATGGCAGGGTGTTTGAAAGGGCATCTAGCTTTAGTTCCCCAGCTCCAACCTGTTTGTGTCCACCCTAACTCAGGGATTAATAGTGATGCATGAAAAGGCTAATAACAATTAGACAGTTTTAAGTCTATTGTTGAAAACTCTTTATTTGCAGTTGTTGACATTTGGTGGTTACAAGGTTGGCATATCACTGATGGTAACCTTAGTGGGCATCATTGCTTCGTATACTATCCTATTTGATCAGATGGTAAGAAGTAGAGCATTATCTTGTTCAGTGACCATAGATAACATTATGGATATTTGCATGAACGTTACCATATACTGATTGAGGAAAACTTTAATTCAGGAATTATATAAATACTATATCTTTTTATTGAAATGACACCAAAGCCCCTAAAGCTGGTGGGGTAGCCACAACTGTTCAAAAATAGGGTAGGCAACTGGGTTTCATCATGTACCGCTCCTCTTTACCTCCTCCATCATATGTTCCATGTATAAAAGAAAAATCGAGGAATATAGGATTGCCAGCCTTTTGCTAATACAACTACTCTTTCCACGAATAATATAGTAGATATAATTATCTCATATAGCACTTTTGAAGAAAATAAGTTTTTTAAAATTATCTGATCAGTATTTTAATGAAAAAGTGTATTTATATAGTTTTGTGTTTATTTGAAGTAGGGTCAACATAAATGTTGTTTGAGAAAGTTTAAATACTAATGTTTTGTTCTTACCAAACTAAGTCTATATTGTGGCTATTTTGAGGCTAAAAATGTTGGTCAATAAATATCATTAATTACAAATTTGCCTTCTACCTGAAAGAGATGGAAACATATTTGTGAAACATTGTAAAGAAAAGTTTAATGAAATGATTGTGATATATCAAAACTAGTTGTATTATATTTCGAAGTCCATTAAAAAAAGTGGGAATGAAAATTTTATTCAACTCTTGTAAAATAATTTTAATGAATCATTGTTTTGTGTTATTTTGAATATTCATTATAGAGTTTAATAGTTAGGGTTAAGAAATGGTTGATAAATATATGCTAGTTACTTACGGAAAAGAAGTTAAAACATCTCTTAATCATATTGCTAAATAGCTCTCATGTTAATCATATATATTATATTTTTCATGTTAATCATATGGTAAATATTTTTCATGTTAATCATTTGTGAAGGATTTTTCACGCTCATCATATATATAATATTTTTCTTTAATCATTTTTAAAATATTTTTCCTTTTAATAATTTATGAAATAATTTTCATGTTAATCATTTATGAATTAATTTTTATGTTATTTGTAAAATATTGTTTCATTGAATTGTCATGATATATTATTCCTGATGTATGAAATGTAAGGAGTTCAGAATTTAAAAGGTTAAATAACTGGTCATTCTTTGCCATTGTGGCCAGTTTTTAATCTCCGTTTTTAAAACTGGTTTAACTGTCCATCACAATGTTGGTGGTGTTGTTTGCCATTTTATGTCACTATTAATTCCTATAATGGGGATAGACATAGAAAGTTTGGACCTTGGGAGTTAAGTCTGCATTATCTTCCTAACACCCTGTGGTGGGCTCAATTGCAGGTCTGTCACCTCCCGAGTTAAATAATTTAACCATTGCACTAATGCAGTCCCCAGCTGGCTTTTCATCCTGTCAGTGGGTTCAATCTTGCAATTGATACTTGAGATAGTGTGGTTGGGGAATTAAGACGTCCCTTGGGTCTTAATCGCTGGTCCACCAACTCTGCAGTCGGGGACGCTAACCACTACACCGCTGTCAGTACAGTGTTTGCTTAATGAAGGAAAAAACAGTATAAATTCAAACTAATTTTCATCAACCTAACCTGGTATGAAGATACAAAGCGGAAGTATGAATGAATATTTATACCCTTCTGGTTATAGGCTTAGCCTATTGAAGTTATGGTCTTATGTGCTTAAAGGGACCATGGTAGTGCAGTGCTTTGAGCACTCGACTTGGGAAGTGAAAAATTCGTGTTCGAGCCTACCGGGGGATGTTAGGAAGGGTATCCAGCTTTAATTTCCCAGCTTCAACTTGTCTGCATGAACATGAAGCATCAAACAACAACAACAGTCATATATAGCTCGAACAGTGAGGATGACCAAGGGGTTATTGAGGCTCTTTTAATCCGCTCTTATATTACCGTTATAGCTATTATTCTGGGTCTTGTTTAACAAAAAAATCTATTTGAAGCTATTTCATTGAAGAATAGTTTAAAAGTACAAAATCTGAAAACAGAACTGGGCAAAACCAAAGAAAGACTAAACAAAATCTAAAAAAAAAAAATTATGAATACTGTACTGTGTATTGTAGTTAGAAATATAATTCACTTCAAATTAATCAAATATTCACGTCAATTAAGTCCTTACGAGTACTGTGAATTAATATGCAAAATTGAATTTAATTTTAATTAATTTATACTTGTATGTGGGATGTAAAATGTAATGTCACGCAGCACGTTTGCTTAATAAATGGACCGTTTTATGTGGCATGAATCGTCCCCATTGTAATTGGGGTGGACACCATTTACATAATGGCATTTTAAAACTTATTCATTGCAGATATGCATTGTTGCTTCTGTTGAACTGAGAACTGATCTTATAATGTATGTATATCAGTCTCTGTTGAAATATTTTATCACTTGATGTACATGTTTTTCCCCTAGCTGGGATTCGAACCTAGAGCTCCTAATCTGAGTCAAGGCACTACCAAGTGTACTAGTGAAGGTATTAATACCTTCGCTGATACAGTTCATAGCATCTTGGCACACTGATTGTGTGTCCAAGATTCAAACAAATTATTACCTTTGGTGCATAGTTTGTCGTGCCTTGGCTCCTGATTATGTATCCTAGGTTTGAATCCATATAGATACCTTCAGTGATACAGTTGGTAGTGACTTGATACACTGATTTTGTGCCCTAGGTTCAAATCTCGACTAGGGGCAACAGTATGCCCCATGTGTTCATTATAATAATGTGTTTATTTCTTAATTTTATCATTAATTTACTGTATTGTATTATCTATCCAGCAGACTATTGAGGGAATGCCGCAAGAATGAGTAATTTGTGTAAAATTGCCATGACATTGTTTTATATAGCCATTTAGGGTTGGAAAAGGAGCTAACTTGCTTGGGGCGCTGAAAATTGGCTGGAAAGGTACATCATGTAGACAGATTTTGGATTGTATTAAGGAATTAGTGTCGCCAAATTACTACTGTATATAGTTATGAGGAAAAGGAAAGTAGAGAGCTTTAGATGGAAACCTTGAAAGTATTTGTAGATATGGTTTGCTTCACAAAATAAGATATGCAAGATAGTTGTGCAAGAGTTGCTAAGCCATCTGTTTCCTCTTCTTCAGTGAAATTTCCTGTTCATATTCGAGCTCTAACTCTTTTTCCTCATGCTTTTGAAATGTAGGATTTCACAGACTCTTCCAAGGAACTTAAATACAAAATTCTTTTTTCACCTCCATCATGAGTTCAGTATTCATAATAGTATGGTACTTTGGAAGCACGGCTGCTCATTTTATTCAAACCAATGATGGTCTGTATTGATGTAAATCTGTCTTCTACACCTTACTCAGGACCTTCTGTAGGTTCAACCTTCTGCAAGATCTTTGATTTTTCATATATAAAAACATATAACACTGAACTGGTACCAAAATGTCAGAAACGGGAAGAAAAGGTCCATTAAATGAAGCAACGGGAAAAATATTCGGAGTAATTATTAATAACGTGACCTCAGCTGGTCACTTTCTCTTATCTTTTATTGTAACTTGAGGTGGTGACCAGTTGAGGTTGAATGAGTACTCCATATATTACCTGTTGTATTCTTTAACGGGCCTTTTCCTACTATAAAGAAATATATATATTACTTTTTTATACTCTTCTGTGTTACCAGATTATCATAGATTTGAGTGTTACTTTAGCTAACAATATGAACTTTCAACCAGGAAGTCTTAATAGAATTGTTCAAGCTATAGATCATCATAAGAGGTTTGGTTTAAAGGCAAAATGGACTTTTTCTATTCCTCTTTGAGTAGAAGAAGAATACAAGATGAACATTCTACCTAAAAACATAATAGAAATGTTTTGAGCATTTTATTCTCTTGATAGGTTTGATAAGAAAGGTTAAGTGGTTTTTTAATTACTTTCATGTGGAAAATAGCTCTCCTTTATCTTTCTCTCCCTACTTTCCGCCCTATAACCAAACAATTATTCCCATTCAGAGGTAACAGGGACTTCCAAGACTATCTTCTTTTGCATGATATGTAGAGAACCAATGTGCTTTTCCCTTGTCTTTTATATGGTGCTGGTATTAGCCCCATTTTTCTCAAAGATCTTTTATATGGTGCTGGTTTTAGCCCCATTCTTTCAAGGGTCTTTTATATGGTAATGATCTGAGCCCTTTTCTATCAATGGAGCTGCATTCAGCCAAAATTTTATTTTAAAGTATTAAGAGTTATGTAGCAAACCACTATTTTCCCATTCATAAAACACGTTTCTCTTCCTGGATCACCTGGGTGGCTTTAGTCAGCATAAGAATGCAATGCAGTGTATTAAAAACAAGTAAAACCATCTTATTTTCATTTCTTTAATACTCTTGCACTTACAGACACACAAAGGTACATCACAAAGGTTGAGCATCACTATTCCCATGCCAAAGTGAATTCCAAAACCAGATCTCCAAAGACCTGGAGTGGCAGCGTGTCATGGGGCCAACCTCTGGAGCAGTAAATCAGAAGAGGATGCAACCAACTCGAAAGAAGAGTGGGAAAGAGGCCAATTTGGCAGTTTCCACATAGCTGATCTACCCTCTTGAACTGCAAATCAGATGGAGACTACTTTACTTAAAAGAGGCACAGCTACCCCTCTGCTGCTAACAGGGCACAAAAACTTGGGAAAGGCTTTGATCACCTGGGTAATTAACTCAGCTCCGAGGGAGGGTGTAGGGAGCACTGTGAGCAGAGCTAAGCATTTTTATAAGATTTCTTGCTAGCAAGTGTTGTACATGTGAAATGAGTCCAGTTTCTGCATAAGTAATCGGAAACTGAACCTTTAGTATGATTGCAGCTGGGTTCAGGGTTGGTTTTAATGACTCTGGATAGTAAAAGACTTGGAGAATGACTGCAGGAGAATCATATCTCATTGTAAAAAAAAAATGTGTTGTCGTGCATGTTGTGTCCTAATGTTGCATGGCAAATTACCTCAGGATATTATGTCTTGGCGGCAGTTTGCGTTTGATGTTTGTGACATGTGTAAATGACACTGATTTATCATATGTTTTACTAAGGTTTCAGGTGTGCGTGTTAAGGGGATTTTGTGTATGGCGAGGAGAGTAACTGTGGATTTTGCTGTCGCTAAATTTAAGTAAGCGGAGAACCATTCTTGTAGAGTGTTTACGTGAGGCTAGAAGAGGTCTGCAGCTCGGTTTGCATTTTGATGTGTACTTGTGAGTGCTATGTTGTCAGCTTTGGTAGTTATGTGTTTAAAGTGAGCGTGGTAAGGGTAGAACATTCATCTGCAGGTTAAAGACTGTGGATGATAAGGCTGATCCTTGAGGGACCCCGTATGTAGTTTCTGATGTTTGATGACTGACCAGATAATATGTGTGCACACCTGCCCTCGAGGAAGCTGGCTAGCCATCTTTTAGTTTTATTGTGCATGTTTATGTTGATTATAATATTTGTGAGCTTATGGAGGGGAGTGGCATCAAAAGCTTTATTCATGTATGATGTGAAAGGAAGTGTCCTATGGGCTGACCAAGATGAACTGATGCCATCAAAAATTCTTTGTGTTAGGTCTGTAAGAAGGCGTTTGTGAGGTGTAATGGTCTGAAATTGTGCTATGACGAGGTTAAAGAATGTATGGTATAAATTACTACAGTAGTAATCATTTGGTGACTTCTGGGGAGAGTGCAGAGTAGTTTACTGGGATGACGTGAAGGTAGTGGGGTTCTTGTTGGGTTTGGAGATTGTGATAATGACACCATGCTAACAGATATTGCGTATTGTGATGTGAGAGTGGCTGTAGTCTGATATGCTAGTGGGTAATTATATGCCTTGTGGTTCCGGGTGTCTTAGGTATGTTGTATATATTGTCAGGGCCACGGGCAGATGAATGCTTGAGATTGTTGATGATATGCTTTTGTGTGATGATGGGTGAAATGTGTATAGTCTGGGTATCTAGAGAACTGTTTCTTATGTTTGATGACATATCGGTTGACACATGAGGGATGAAGATGACTGATATGAGAGAAATGGCGATAAGGGTATTTGAATGTTGTTTGTTTGAGGGTATAGTGTCTGTTGCTGTGATTGTGGTGTGTTACTCTAGAAAATTGTAATGCTGTGCTGTTCAGTGTTTGGAGAGTTTGCTGCTGTTTGCTTCGTGGTAAAGTGTTTAAAGGAAATTAGTTTAGCATAGTGTTTGTTGTACTAATATTAGTTGTAGATTTTTATGATAACTGCACTTGTTTAGTAGCATCCCAGGGGTTGGGGAATGTTCATGTCTGATGAGGTCTTGAATTTTTGGTGTAATATTGTGGTTGTACCCTTCTCTGTTCCTTCTAGGGATAGGCATATTGTCTGGATATTAAAATGTGTTAATCGAGTGTACAACATCGTTTATGTTTGTGTTGGATGCAATTTTGGTCGATTCTCAGGTAGCTTCTCTGTTTCATTAGGGGAAGGTTCCCAGTTGGCTCTTTTGTACATGGTATGTGTTTGTGACCAGCTGGGGTGATTTTTGTTTTGGTGGTGATGATGGGAAAGTGGTTGTAATCCAGGGTTTCCATGATGTGGGCAAGATTTAAGTTATTATCTGGGGATGAAGGTAGGGATAGGGCTAGTTGGGGAATGTGTGTTGATGAATGTTATTTAGGATGGAAAGATTTAAGTTTTGTGGTACCAGACCTCTGTCTATGTCGAGGTTGTCGACAAACTAGGCCGATGTCTTTGCGTAAGTCACCACTCAGGACAATATCTGGAGTATTGTACATTAACTGTAATTGTATTTTATCGTAATTGTGAAGTGTACTTGTTAGCTGCTGTGGGGATGAGTATTTGTGATATGTTTGATATATTGCCAGTATAACTGATTGTACTGCTGTGGTAGTGTCATGTGCAGAGTGGGGGAGGATTTGTTCCTGGTGTCAATGAAGTTACCGGTTTTCTGTACCTGGGCGATTAGTCCTCCACTGCCAGGTGTTATTGTCTAATGGTGGTGAAGCTCAGAAATGTGGGTGTTGTTTTTGTTTCTAGTAAGATAGCAATGCGTATGTTGTTCTTTGATGCATTGTGCAAGTTCTTGTTTTTAGTGTGTATGTCATCTATGTTATAATGTAGAATGTTGATGTTGTGTGTGCGGTGTGTATTTGATGTTGCAGCAGAGGGGTGAGGAGGGGGTATGGATTTGGTGTAGGTAGGGGAGACACAGTAGAAGGTCATACTGATGGTGTGGGAGGATTGGCAGAAGGGAATGACTTCAAAAGAAGGTGTGAGTAGCACCAAATGTTTGTGTAATGCTTCATGATAGCCACTGTTATAGAGATGAAATTGGTTTAATTTTTGTATAAATTGCAAAAATATTATCCGTCGGTGTGCTGGCTCGAATTGATGAATGTGGAGGAATTTGTACGTATGTTCTTGACTAAAGGGAGTCTTCTAGATACGACTGCTTAAGAATAATTTTCTCTTGTAGCAAAAGTTGTTGTTTGCGTTGTGTTGAGAGGCGAGCTAATTGCCTAGGTGACTAGAGCTTCCAAGATCCCTGTGTTCTGTGAGGAGCAGGGGTTGACTCTGGCAGCCTAGCTTCCATTACTGCTTTGCTTCTGAGCGGGCTGGCCTCTTCTGAACTGCAATCTAAAAGGTGGAACCATGATGAATCAGCTGCTGTTCCAGGTCCATATCCATTTGTGTCGTGATGAGATGAATTTACTCTGACAGATGTACATTTTCTGTTCTTATTATATCTATTTCTTCCACTAGTTGTTGCCAATTTGATAACGAGGGGGAAAGAAGCCAATATGTACGGTAAAGTAATAGATGACTTCCTTCATTCAAATCAATTTGACAGGCTATCTACCTAATGCTCAAAGTTTTCTTTATCTTGCTAATGGAGAGGGACTATAATCCCACAGCATTTTCTCTGGAGATATATAAAAGAAAAATGAAGCACACTGGTTCTGTACAGTTTAACAAGATTATTCTTAGGAGCCTCCTCGTTCTTTAAATGGGATCTCTGTGATGTTTGTTCATTAAGGCTTGAAAACATCATTCCTCTCTTTGTTAAGACATTCAGACTACACGTGGGCAGAATTTTATTTAGATATTTACTCCAATGAACTGTAAAAAATCCAAAAATATACAATTATAAACTCATATTAAAACCAGATGTATTTTTAACACATCCACAAATTTCCCATGGTCATCTTTACTGTATACTAAAAGAAAGGTCAGGCCAATAAACCATGCACGAAGACATTGAAAATGGTTAATGAAAATGTTCATGGTCGGGCAGTTTTTATTGGCAATTTCTTTTTTTCATTAATAGAGTATTCTAGTATTGTATTAACTTTTCCCTCACCTGTAGAATAAAACTTCAATCAAAAGGGTACGGGGTTAACGTCTACTGAACTCTTAAATAAATGAGAAAGATTGGTTTAGAGTCTTGTGCTGGTCCCTCTTTCAAAACACAAAGGGAAAACACTGTATGATTCAAGGGAAAACTGCGCTGCTGCTGCAAATGATTAGGTGATTGAATAATGTCTAAAGACAAACATTTCAAAAAGCCATATATTAAAAGCACTACTCCTGCTGTGTCGTGTATTTGTATACTGACGCTACTCTAGAGAAACTTCTAATACTGAAATATAAAGTCCACCAAAAAAATACCAAAGATTACAAAAATTATGATGTATTCCTGCCTGCTGCAAAAGCACAGGAAAGGATCATCAGAGAGGCAAATAACTCGCAGTTACACAGTGTTCCACACAGGACTCTATCCTCTTAAGGCCCGTGGGATCGTCTAAACATATTCTTCAACATACATATTTTCCCACTGAAAAACCACTGTGTTAAAGACATCCTATGTAAACAGTAAATACGTAAAACTCGAGGATTGGACACAACTAATGTGTTGACAGGAAAATTGGCACCATTTTGAAAGTTTTTGGAAAACAGTGATGTAAATTGCTCCACAGATATTTTTTTTTATAATTTTTTATGGAAAACAACTACCTAAAAAACAGTATGGATGCTACTTCCATGAGTACAGTTTTCCATGGAGTCATACATAAATGACAATGCACACAGATCCACATTAAGTGCTCCCATGAGGCTCTCAAGGGATGTTTAAGCATGTTGTGTATGTAAGAAAGAACCAAAATGAGAAAAGTCATGAGCATGGTAGTTTTAAGGCCAAAGAATCATTTCAGAGGTTTCTTTGTGCAGGGTGAGCCATATAACATATGGTACTGGAAAAAGGCTATTTCTAGATCGCACAGCGCCTGTGGCATTCGTTAGTGATGGTGGGGATCGTGGTGAGATTCGTAAGGATGCTGATGGGGATGGTGCAGGTGAGAGGACTCTGTTACGCCTTCTCTTCTGCTTCGCATGGCTTGCATTTCCCTTCGAATCATACGACCGACTTCTTGAGGAGTGAGGTATTCAGAGCCTTCGCAATACGAAGTCTTGCGGCTACTAGGTGCACTCTTGTATCCACAGTGCTTGTAGATGTCTTTTTCTTCAGTTGATGAGCAAATACCAGGAAATTCCGTGTGCAGGACGTTTTGTATGTCGTCCATTGTCATGTACTCATGATCCTCCGACATTGAATCCTGTTTAGGCTTACAATCGTGATGAGATATATTTGGAGTTGAAAGATTACAGCCAGGGCATTCTGATGGTTCACATGACCTTTTAAAAGATCTAATTTCACCCATGGACAAGTATCCCCCACTATCCCTTCTGCTTTCCCCAACTGATGCCGTAGAAATTCTTCTAAAAGCACCTCGAACCTCTTCCACAGACATGTAATCTGGGTCGTGGCCATGATGCGGTAGATTGGCATAGTGGGGTTCGTGAGGTGCTGGAGGGGGAGGAGGTTCTCTTGGAGGTGGTGGAGGTAAACCAGGTGGTAACAGCCTAGATTCACACTCCTTCCAGCACCCTCCATCATCCCTCCACGACAAAGGTTCAGTTGGAGGCTGTGGAGAGCTCATTTTCCTAAGCGGGCTATAAGAGTGGCCAGTCGGTGTTCCCGCAGGGGTAGTTGAGGTAGAGTCGTGATGGGAATGGTATGGAATTCTGATAGCAGGCGATGCAGGTGGTAAATATGACATTGATCTAAGACGACAACCAGGAACAACATCCGTCTCTCCCCAGTCAGCATCTGTGTCTCTAACCGGAGTTCCGCAGCTCTGTGAGCCTTTTTCTACGGCAAAACTATCCATAGAGTAGCTGTTTGGAAATTTTGCAGTAAGATCTTGAGGAGGTACAAAATTTATGCCCGATTTTCTTTTCCTTTCTAAAGAACCAGATTTTTCTTTAGGTAATTTCTTCAAGAAACTGAAAGTCTTTGTCATCAACTTTGGTGACTTGAGGAATGGGTAAGATTCTTTGGCATCCGCATCAGAAGTGGTTTGGCTTTCTGCTTGGTTTGAAGACACTCCAGGTCTCCAGTATTGTCGATGACTGGAACTTTGCTGCTGTTGCTGTTGTTGTGGTGTCTCAGGTGTAGATATATCTGCTAGTGAGCTGTCTGTGCTTGGAGTTCTTTGAGCTTGTAGAGAAAATTGGCGATGAAGTCTGAAGGATGGTTTAGTGTGGGGTGAAGTCTGGAGATCATCTTTACCTGATCCTTTAAACAGAAACAAGTTTTTAGGCCTTGGAATCATTGGTGATCTGCTGGGAGATACTCCAAGTAATGACCTAGCCTTCTGCTTTGGAGACATCTTGGGCGAAGCAGATCTACTAGACTGGCGTTCGTATCCAAATGGTTTCTTTTTCACTCTTGGTAACGTACCTAAAGCTTGCACCATGGCTACGTCATCGCTACCCAAGTTAGAAATATCGTCAAACCCCGATCTCTCTACGTCAAGCATGCTCTCTGTCGAATGAGATTTGCTTTGGAAAGAAAGGCCAAATATTTTTCGTAAAGTTCCAGTTTTGCTAAGTGCTTCTTCTGCCCACGGATCGGGTGAAAATGATTTTGGTCTCCTGGGTGGGAGGGGTGGAGGTTTGCTCTTTTCCTGAAAGCTATAACTTCTCTTTATGTCTTTACGGCATTTGTCGAGCTCTTCGTAATCATGCTCCTTTGCTTGCTGAGATGCAGTGGAGAGAGGCTTCAAAACATCAACTATTTCTTCGTATACTGTACAGGTCTTACCCATTCCTGGAAGTTCAGACATCCTCCTGTATTCGTCCTGTTTATCAGCAACCTCTTTATAAGACTCTGACATTGTTCTGTTCAGTGTGCGAGTCTTCCTGTCTTTCGGATGAGAGCATGCAACACTCACATTTTTAGTAAAAAACGATTTCCTTGCCCTTGCACTCTGAAGGCACCAGGCACCAACCTTAGTATCCACATCAGGCTCTTCTTCCAAAGCACTCATGCCTCGACGACAGGAAGATTCTGGTTTCATCTCCGTATTTGATGTGTCCGCTTTCTTCGCTTCATCACCCTCATTGGTATTATCACCGTCCTTGAGGCACGCTCTTACTCCTGAGTCTAAGGAATCAGACTTGGTTACAAAACGACGAGTAGTGGCAGTTGTAGTTGTAGTGGTAGTAGTGTTTTCAGACATGTAACGCCCTCCTTCACAATGGGTTGAAGGCGAGGCTGATAGTCTCACTCCAGAGTCTGTAGACCGGTAAGAGTTATAGGAGCCGGACGAGGAGGTTCTGTCTTTTGGTAAATCAGTTTGCCTTAAATCAGCATCCTCTAGGTCATCATCTCTAGATTCCAGTTCTTCATCTGTTTCATCCAAACATATTTTAGCAAGGTTTGTTTCGCTCATTGACCTCCGTCGTGTGTGTCCCAAGAGTCGACCAGGTAAAGGCGGATCTCCTCGCAATTCTTCTGCTAAATTACATTGGCTGCTGCTCAAACGAGCTGGTGTATGAACGTTACATAAAGGCTGAAGTTCGTGAATTTGCGCTAGATCTATAACTGAAGTAGATTTTCGCATTTTAGGGGGGTCAGGTAATCGCTGCGGAAGAACTACAACAGAACTTAGAGCTCCTGAAAGTTCTGAAAGGTCGCTAATAAGGGAAATGTCATCGGCTGCAGAGGCTGAAATAAGTTCTGAGACTGCTTCATGTAGACCTTCCAAAAGTTCACTAAGTTCTGGTGAGAAGAAATAAAGATAGGCCTCACCACATGGATGACACCTGTAAAAGTAAAGTAACTATTAGGTGCATAGACTTTACCTGTAAGCTTTAGGAATTAAATCATATTTCCAAATAGGGTGTCATTACTATGGATGTTCCATATCCCAAAATAACATTTCTTCATTCTATTAAAGTATAAAAATACACAGAAATTTAATAAATATCTTGCTAGTACCCATGTATAACTTAGCCTAAAATAAAGACTACAAGCTGTATTTATTCTTATAGTCTTAAGACCACCTTGATATTAAAGCCGCACAAATATTTACTGCAGCTTCCACAACCCAACTCCATCCATGTCACTACTAGGCATAATTCCCAAACAAACAACACACACACACACACACACACACACACACACACACACACACACACACACACACACACACACACACACACACACACACACACACACAGTACACACATACCAGTATCTCTTAAATTTTTCCTTGTGTTTTTGAGTGACTAAGTGCATAGTGGAAAACTTTACTATAATTTCCCTAAATCTGAAATCCTGCAGAGTATTGTGAGTACAAAACTTATATTTATTGTATGACGAGACTGTCCAAAATATTAAAGGAAAAAATTGAGAACATTTTTGTGAGGGGAGAGAGAAGCTGCTGTCCTGTTCTGCCTTGAAGGAAATTTAGAAGAGTTGCCAGAGGTGAAGCCATCACATCACATTACCTAATTTTCTGTGTAAACTGGGGAAAGCTCTTAAGCCGTTTACCTGATCCTGTGGTTCCATATATTGTTAAAATCAGTATCCTTCCCATTTATATTAACTTGTTAGTTAGTTTGATACTCGAAATAATTGAATAATGAAATAAATACCAAATATACACCTGTCAACAGTACTGAGTTAAGTTGCCAAGTAGTACAGCTGTCTTATTTTCTTCATTTTTTTCCTTTTCTTTTAGCTTTCTCTTTTACTATTTTTTTATTTTGTATATATATTGAGTTAAATGTAAAGTCTAATCCTGTGATAACATATCTTGGTTAGCAAGTGAGTTTATCAGTTAGGAAGAATATATAGCAGAAACAGGTGGGTGCCTCCTCAGACACAAATTTGAATTTTCCTTCAGGTTTGACTTGTTGCATTTTTTTCTTTTTCTTTTTATCCTTAAATTACCATAGTCAAATTTTTAAGTTAGGATGTGTGTTACCAGAAAAGAGATAAATTGAGTCACTAAATAGCACTTATATGGAGATATAAAAAATTCTGTGTGAAGCTTAAATAAAAATTTTTCTCTTTTTTATTTTCTCTTTTTCTTCTTTCTATATTCTGTGAGAGGGAGAACATAAAAATGAGGCCATCTCTGTCCCAAACCTCTCCCACCCATGGGTCGGGAGGAGGGGTAGCCATTAGGAGACTTAAACAGAAAATCAAGAATTTAGAGGCAATGGTTATAAGCCTTGATGAAAAAATTCGGAATATGGATGGAGAAATAAAAGAGAATGAAACACTCAGAGAGGAAATAAGATCTTTGGAGGAAGCAAATAAAGCACAAGGGCAGGAGAGGAAGGAACTAGAAAAAAGAGTAAAGACGCTGGAAGGGGAAAAGAGTCAACTAGAAACTAGAATTTCTAAACAACAAGATAAAAACAAACAGCTGAATGACAACCTAAAGGAATTAGATGTTAGTTCACTGTTCTCTTCTGAGAGAGACGAGATTGCTGCTTGGAATGTCCAGATTAAGGAAAACATTGAACAGTTCAGAAAAGAGTTCCAGGAGCTGAATATGGAAAATGATGCCATGAAAACTTCCTTTGCTGATGCACTAAAGGGGAATGTGGCAGTAAAAGAGGCTGTAAAGGTGGTGGCACTGGAAAACATACAAACAGTTGACTATAAAGAGACAGTAATCGAAAAACTGAAAGACGTTGTGATGGAAAGGGCAAACCCACTCATCAAACAGGCACTTGATAAGGAGAAGACAGTGGTAATCTCAGGCATAAGCGAATCCCAGGAGCCAACATGGCAGGGGAGACTTGAAGAAAGTAAAGCTAGGGTTGTAGACCTGATAAGAAAGCTTGGAGTAGTTTGTGGTCCTGAGGATATTGTAAACATACACCAACTAGGTAAGTATTAGAGGGAAGGAAAGCCGAGACCAACAAAAGTAACCTTTTAGAGAGGGGAAACATGTAGGGAAATATTATTGAGAAAAAAAAGTCTAAAAGACCTTCAAGAATTCAAAGAAGTGTTCATTAGATGATACAGAACACAGGAAGAGATGGGAAAGATCAAAAACTTGTTGGAAGAGGCAAGAAGGTTAAATGAGAAAAGAAATGAAGAGAAGAAAAATTTTCATTTCAGAGTTCTCCCAGACAAAGGGGAGATAAAGAAGATAATGACAGAAAGGTAATGAGAATGGGTACAAGTGCAAGAAGGCCCAAGCTTGACTACTCGGTGGCTGGAGTACAACTTCAAGAGACAGAAAATGAGAGAGATCTAGGAGTAAACATACTGGCAGATTTGTCTCCAGAAATACATATAAATGGCATAGTAAGGGCAGCATATGCATTCTTATCAAATGTAAGGGTAGCCTTCAGGCACATGGACAAGGAAATGTTCAGAAATATTTATGTAACCTATGTGAGGCCAAAACTGGATATGCAGCCCCCTTTTGGAATCCGCACTTGAAAAAGCACATAGCTAAGCTTGAAAAAGTTCAAAGACATGCCACGAAACTGGTGCCAGAAATACGCAATCTCGGTCATGATGAGAGGCTGAGGGAATTAGACTTACCATCACTGGAAGCTAGAAGATTGAGGGGGGTTTTGGTGACAGTCTTAAATTCCTTTATGGTTATGATAGAGTGGATAGGGATCGATATTTTGATATGGCTGGCTCTAGAACTAGAGGTCATAGTTTGAAGCTTCGTAAGAAAACTTCTTTGCAGGATGTAAGGAAATACTTTTTCAGTATAAGAGTAGTTGATAATTGGAATTCGCTAAGCGAGGAGGTAGTTAATGCTATCTCAATCCATAGTTTTAGGGACAGGTTTGATAAGTATCACTAAGTATAAAATGGAAGCGATCAGGAGACGGGAAGATACGAGCTTTGGGCTCTTTCCCGTAAACACAATTAGGTAAGCACACACACACACACACACACACACACACACTTATCAAATGTAAGGGTAGCCTTCAGGCACATGGACAAGGAAATGTTCAGAAATATTTATGTAACCTATGTGAGGCCAAAACTCGAATATGCAGCCCCCTTTTGGAATTCACACTTGAAAAAGCACATAGCTAAGCTTGAAAAAGTTCAAAGACATGCCACGAAACTGGTGCCAGAAATACGCAATCTCAGTTACGATGAGAGGCTGAGGGAATTAGACTTACCATCACTCGAAGCTAGAAGAGTGAGGGGGGATATGGTGAGAGTCTTTAAATTCCTTCATGGTTATGATAGAGTGGATAGGGATCAATATTTTGATATGGCTGGCTCTAGAACTAGAGGTCATAGTTTGAAGCTTCGTAAGAAAACTTCTTTGCAGGATGTAAGGAAATACTTTTTCAGTGTAAGAGTAGTTGAGAATTGGAATTCGCTAAGCGAGGAGGTAGTTAATGCTATCTCAATCCATAGTTTTAAGGACAGGTATGATAAGTATCACTAAGTATAAAATGGAACCGATCAGGAGACGGGAAGATACGAACTTTGGGCTCTTTCCCGTAAACACAATTAGGTAATCACACACACACACACACACCAAGGAACATGAAAACAACTCCTAGCACACAATTTCCTACACAAATACTGTCATTTCTTCTCTTTAACACTCCCCAAGCCAGCCACCTCAGTCATATCCATACCCAACTAAGTCTTCGTTCCAACTAGTCACTCGATTACAACACACGCATACACAGCCTCCCTATATCCATCCTTCCGAAGCCTCCCTTCCCTGTGAGGACAGAGTTAACTAGGCCAGGCTGCGTTGTGGGCACTATCCAGTCCTTCCAAACTATCAGAAGAGGCTGGACAACTTTTTAAATGATGCCTATCCAGGATGATACTCATCATCTCGTTCAGATGCAAAATGGATGATTGCATTGCTTACGACCACATATGCCAACAATGCAATTGCGCTAACTGAGAAAGCTATGGGAAAGTCTAGGCTGGCATTGGCCTTCCTTAGGGGCTAAGGGCTATTCTACCAGGAGGCTTAGGGAACAACAAGGAATATATCAGCAAAATTGAAAGTATGCATAATTAAAACATCAAGAACATGAGTTTTGGAACTTTGTCTACAAGTTGTAATGTAGGCAATTGTAAACCACATAAGCCCCCCCCCCTAGTACAGTTGGTCATGCAAAGAACCATACTTGCACTCCTTGGCTTAAAAAGATACCATCTATAAGTTATTTGTATATGTGCCCAATGAGATACTTGTACACTGTATGGCAGAAGGAAAAGAAAGCAAGAGCTTGTGAGGCAAAGTACTATAACAGTTTGAAGAAATACTGGCAGTGTCTAAAGTATATATACATACACAACATTGCAAGGAATAACTTGAGGAGGATATTTTTCCTTAGCCTCAAAAGCAATTACTGGAATATATTGTGGGAAGAAATAACAGACATTATTGTACCATACAGTGGTCAGAGTGCTCAACTCGTAAAATGACAAATCTATGTTAGAGGCATTATGAGAGGTATCCAGCCTTAAGTCTCCAGCTTGAACGTGTGTCCACCCCCACTCTAATTGGGATTAATAGTGACATAAAACCGCAAATTGTACGGATTAAATTCTCCGTAATAATTTATCAAAATCTTAATAGAAGTAATCTGATAAGGATGATGGAATTTTTTAGACTTACAAAGGGCTATAAGAACTGGAATTACAATTAAAGTGAGCATTTCTTGTCCAACAAAAAGTATTTAATAAATTTAGTATATCACTGGTGAAGTGGAACTAATATATTGCACATTGCTGGCGAAATGGAACTAAAATTATAGACATCACTGGTGAAATGGAACTAAAAATTATAGTCATTACTGATAAAATGGAACTTAAAATATGCACATCGCTGGTAATATGGGACTAAAATTAAAGACATTCTTGGTGATACAGAATTATAAATATAGACATTGCTGGTAAAATGGAACTAAAATTTCAGACATTGGAGATGATATAACTAAAATTATAGACATTGCCAGTGAGAAGGTATTAAAAATATAGATACTGCTGGTGAAACAATGTAAAATTATGGACATCGGTAGTGAAATGGAACTAAAAGTAAAACTAAACTTATGGAGTCTAACTTACGGTCTTGTTTGGACAATGAAAATCTTTCCTTCATCCTCGACCTCACCTCCTGTCGCAACGCAAACTCTCTGAACCGATGTCAAAGGCCACTCTACCCTGGTGGTTCCTGAAAATGGTAATTTCGGTTAGTTTGCAACATAGTGTTTTCTTATTTTTCACCTCACGAGTCAAGCATTCTAACCATGTTACCGGAGTCCCCTCAACATCATGAAGAATTAAGATTTTTTTCACTTCATGTCATATTGCATAAAGCCAGAGGAATGTTGACAATTGAACGAAAAAAGGGAGGCAATGGTTTTCATTACATCCTCAATCTTTCTATCTGACTTTGTGGTAAGGAAAAAAAATTGGACCGTGGTAGCACAGTACTTAGAGTACTTGACTTGGGAGGTGACAGATCCACGATCGAGCCTACTGTGGGGTATTAAGAAGGGCATCCAGCATTAATTCCCCAGTTCCAACCTGTTTGTGTCCACCCCCATAACAGGGACTGATAGTGACACAGAACAGCAAACAACAGTAAAGGTATATTTATGAGAGTTTACGATGATATTAATACAGCATTCAAAAGGAAGAAAGGAATTAATGAGGGTGGACACAGACAGAATGAAGCTGGGGAATTAAGGCTGGACGCCCTTCTCAATGCACCACGATGGTCTCAATTGCCGGTCTCTCAACTCCCGAATCGGGCCCGTTGACCACTCTGCTACTGTATAGGATTTAATATTTAACCTAGCAAAATAAAACTAATTTCTTGTTGATATAAATTATGTAGAAGAGTCTTGAAGAATCCTGGCCTGTGTGTGGTATTTGTACATTTCATCTGATAATTTGTTCATGACTAGGAACTGGGACCAATGAAAACAGAAAATTCGATGAAAGTTGAGAACTAAATAATTTTTTTTTTTTGAGATCTCAGAAGGGTTAAATTCAAGTAATTCCAAAGAAAAAAGAAAACGAAAATAACCGACGAAATTTGGAAAATAAAATAAAACGGATAAAATATTTTAAATCCATAAATCTTTATTATACGAATACTAGTCATTCACATTTAAGAGTAAAAATCTATTATGGATAGACAATAACAACTTTATAACCACACAAGAAATTTAGTCCAAATATACCCATGAAGGCGTAAAATCTTAAGGTTTTAAACTATACCAATTATTTTCAAACAAGTTACAAGGATGGACGGCAATAGCGCAGTGGTTAGAGTGCTCGATTCTGGAAGTGACATATCCGTGTTATTTTTTCCGAGCCCAAGTCAGGGTGTCAGGAGAGGCATCCAACATTAATTCCCCAGCTCCAAGTTTTTTTTTTTTTTTTTTTTTTTTTTTTTTGACAAAAACGGCAAACAACTTTTCATAAAAATGGCAAAAAAATACAAAAAAAGCTTCAAAGTAGTGTGTGACTATGTATCACACACCAAATAAAATAAAAGAAACATAACGTTTTAAACTAAACTAATGACTCCCAAACATATTTCAATTTCAAGTGGTTGTGCGTTCCCCGTTTATTGAAACCATTACGTGTATAACAACCTACATAAAACGCTACAGTGTACATATTCTGTTATTGAATTCCGAGATACGAATGTCACAGTAGTCAAAATATAGTACCCTACATTTCTATGTACTAGATTTACGCCCATTTCTCTGTTTACTGTGTCATTCAGGCTGTAAACATGTTCCCCTCGAATGGTCCGCATAAAGGTTGGCACTCAAATATATTCTCTCTCTCTCTCTCTCTCTCTCTCTCTCTCTCTCTCTCTCTCTCTCTCTGATGTATCCACGTCTGTCCCTGCAGCACACCACGTCTATGTTGATGGTTCTGTGCAAGCAGATGGGAGGGCGGCATGTGCTGTGTTTTCCCCCACCATGGAGCCGCCTGTGCCGGCTGATTCATGGATTGGCCGTAGACTACCCACCTCGTCGAGCTCCACCTACTGTGAACTGAATGCCATCTTGGATGCCGTGACTCTCCTTGTTCGACGACGAGTGAATGGGGTAATAATTTGTGACTCCCAATCGGCCCTACAAGCCCTATCCTCGCCAAGACCTATCTGTGGCCGTGCTGTGGGAAATATACTATGTCGCCTCGCAGCCGCTCGGGATGCTTCTCTTGTTGTGTCATTTGTGTGGACTCCATCCCACATTGGGCTGACTGGCAACGACACAGCTGATCGTCTTGCCAAGGCGGCCTGTATGCTGGATGGGCATGCTGTGGACGCTGAGCCCTCCCTCCGATGCCTACGTAACATCATCTACTCAGCTGGGTTTGCCATGACGGTCCAGCGCAGGGACACGGAGAGGGCCAACAGTGTGTCCATACAGCACCATGATCACTTCCTTCACAGTCGCTACAAGTATCGCAGACGCGGGTTAATGGTGCGGAAAAACAATGTAGTTAGTGCTCGGCTCAGAATGGGGTATCGGCCTTTATGGCAGGTCTCCCAGACTCTAGATATGCCACAGTACACCTCCTGTACATTATGCGACCGAACTAATGCTAACACTCTTGACCACTATTGTCTTCAGTGCCCCGCAGTGAGAGATGTTTTACCACGAGGTCAGAACTTAATACAGATCTGCTCATTTTTACTTAATGATGACAACCTTGATGTTATTCTTGCTCGTTTTCCTCACTTTGGTGGCCATTAATTATATTGAATTATACATATATTTTCTGTATGTTGCTATATAATTCTGTTTGTGCATTCTGCGTTTCTCTGAGCTTTACTTTTGCATATAATGTACTCTGTGCTGCCATTCTGTGAGTTGTGTGTTAGTATGCAGCAATGTTTTATCAATATGTACACCTCCCTGTAAACCATGTTCAATTCTTGGTTTTATATCCATTTGAAGCATTATTTGTATGAACTCATGTAATGTCTGACGCCTTGGCGCAATAAATTAATAAAATAAATAAATAAATCTCTCTCTCATATTTTTATTCTTTTCTATTTCTCATCCTCTTCTTTTTCCCCCTTTGCTTCCTGTTTCCATCCTTCCTTTTTCCTTATCAGTCTACTTCCCCCTCCTCCTCTTTTTCTTTTTCTTCTTCTTCCAACTTCCTTTTTTTTCTTTCTACTGCTACTTATTCCCTCTTCTACACCGTAATCCCTCTTCTTATTCCTCCAATTCATTCTCCCTCCTTCTCTTCTTCCTTCTCAACCCCCTCGTCTTTCTTTTTTCTTCTTCTTCTTTCACTAATTGCATTCTAAGCATTCTCACACTTCCTCCATAGCGCTTTAGGAATTTTAAGTCCCTCACTGTCCAAAAAGCTGGGCTATTGTTGCTATTATTAAGCCTATTGTTACAGCTCCTCCCCTCCCTCTAGGATTCTCCCCCTCCCTCCAGGGTACTCCCATTCTCTCTAGACTTCTTTACTGCTCCTTCCCTATCTCTAAACTCCTCCTACCCTCTACCCAAGAACTCTCCAACCCCCCCTCTCTCTCAGCTCCTACCCCTCTCTAGGCCCCACCCACTCTCCCCTCTCTCAGCTCCACCCCCTCTCTCTAGGCTCCTCCCATTTACCCCTATCTCTCTAAGCATCTCCCATCACAATAGGCTCCTCCCACTCCAAGCTCCTCCCTTTCCCCCTAAATCTAGGCTCATACTTGATTTTGTTGATTTTCTGGCTCTCCTTATGTCTTTATTTGTCTGTCGTATGCATAAAAGGGATAAGAGGAGTGAGAGAATTGAAGGAAAAAAAACTAGATATGAAGAGACACATACCTGCATATACAGACATACATTTCTAAATACAAAGAACATTCATTCCTACATATATACGGACATTAATTCGTACATATACACATACAAGCAGTCATACATTCATGCAATGATACATACATAATTAACTAAGAGGAGAAATTATCATGATAAATACATATAGTTTTAAAGAAAGATTTCATGTTAGTGCGTTAAAAACAGACTAGGAGACGGGGAATTATCAGCTCTTGGAACTTTCCAAGAAACAAACACAGATAATCACAAACAATCATATAATCACACAAACATACATACAAGAAGGCATTTCCTGGCATAATCGCACAGACTAGAATTACTGTGGATGGCTCTGAAACGGGGAACCGCCAATATTATATTTTATATAAACACATGCATAGGGACACATATATTTCCTGACATACTGCTATGGCCTTAACATTGTATGACTATGGAACGGGTAGTTCGGAACGGGGAACTACAAAAGTCATGTTTTTTCTATTGAACCAAACTTATAAATAAAGATATATAAAAATAGATGATCAGACAAACAGCATGACAAAAATAAATGGTCTGAGATACCAAATAAGACAACTGGATTGATATACGAGAGAGAGAGAGAGAGAGAGAGAGAGAGAGAGAGAGAGAGGAGAGAGAGAGAGGAGAGAGAGAGAGAGAGAGAGAGAGAGAGAGAGCAATGAATTGGAAGGAGGAAAAAATCTAAAATGTGAAATGCACAAGGGGTCTTGGAAACAGATTTGAAAGCGAGTCAATGTAGGGGAAAGCAAATCCATTTGAAAAGACGTAAAAAATTATACATGTATTAATGGACACTAATAAATTATTATAATGACAATTCTCGCCTGAAACCCTTCACCTTCCCCCCAAAATAAAAGACCCCCCTGTGTCCTCCCCTAAAAATGATCAACTTTAAAATGAAATAAGAAATAAAATGTATTACACTGGAGTACTGCAAGGCTATAGATGCTATAGCACAGAGAGTTTTTAAAAACTTTATATAGTATGATGATGATGATAATAATAATAATAATAATAATAATAATAATAATAATAATTATTATTATTATTATTATTATTATTATTATAATTATTATTAATATTATTATAAATTTTATTATTCTTTTATTCTTTTCCCTTAAAAGCACTATTGTTATAGCTCTCTCTCTCTCTCTCTCTCTCTCTCTCTCTCTCTCTCTCTCTCTCTCTCTCTCTCTCTCCTAAAAAACAAAACCATGTTCCCATTCCAGGAATATATGAGTCCTTTCTTTATGAAGGATCCTGCTTGCGTACGTGTCATTACGCTCCACATCAACTAAATTACGAGTCTCCGTTTCCGTACATTGAACGCTTTCCACAATTTTTTCTCTGATAAAATACCTGCTGAGTGCTGTAATCTGGGACGTGTGGGTGTGGAGGGGGGAAGGGTTGTCATGAGAGGAGGTGCTGGAGGGGGTAAACCATCTATGGGTGTTTGGGTACATGGCAGAATACAAATTTGCTGATGATACTGTACTGGTGGCTGATACTGAAAATGAATTGAATTCTTTGTTGTCTGAGTTTATTAGTGCGTGTGAAAGAAGGAAGTTGCGGGTTAATATTGGTAAAAGTAGAGTCATGAGATACACGAGGAGTGTAAATGTTGGCAGATTGTATATATGAGGGAATGAAGAGTTGCTTGAAGAAGTTAAGAGTATTAAGTATCTGGAGTCGCATGTATCAAAGAGTGGACGAGTGGATGTAGAGTTAAATCACAGAGTGAAGGAAGCAAGTAAATGCCTGGGTGGGTTGAAAAGTGTAATGAGAAATATATACATGGGAATGAATGCAATGAGAAGGATATATGAAGGTGTGATTGTGCCGACAGCATTGTATGGAGCAGAGACATGGAATGCAAGAGATGATGAAAGGAACAAGTTGAATGTAATGGAGATGAGGTGTTTGAGAGGTATAATTGGTGTATCTAGAATAGATATAGTATGAAATGAGGATGTCAGGCAGAGAACGGTTGTTGGAATGAAGCTGTCGGATAGGTTAGATCAGAGAGTGTTGTGATGGTTTGGACACATGGCAAGGATAAGTGATGAACGAATAATGAAGAAAGTGTGGAGTGGAGTTAGGTCACGAGGGAGACCTAGAATGAGATGGATGGATGGTGTGAAAAGAATACCGAATGCACGTGGAATGTCAGTGGAACAAGGAAGAGTGCGTGCAAGAGAGAGGAATGAATGGAGGAAGATTGTGCATATAAGACACTGCCCAAAGGGATTTCTCGCACCTGCTAGCTCAGTGAATTGTGGTGGACGGGTGTGAGGGGAGTTGTCATGTGATGAGCGTTGGGGGGGGGGGTGAACCAGCTGCGGCTGTCGGGCCCCATTGTAGAATACCTCCTGCCTACCTTGTGGGTGACCCAAGCAGGGTGGAAGGGGGTAGACGTGGCAACCCTTTATCCCCAAGGAGCTGAGAGGAGTGGTTGAGGTGTGTGTGGATTATGGTGAATGCACGTTTCCTGGCTCGGCCACCCCCCTTACAAGGGGGAATGAGGCATGTGTATATGTATATATGTATTTTACACTGTGGATGACGAACAGTGTGGAATGATTGGGGGGAGTGCCATGAGATCAAGTGGTAAGAGTGAATCAGCTTCGGCTGCCGGGCCTCATTGCCAAGGATTTTCGCCTAATTTGCATAGTGGGTGATCCAGGCAGTGTAAAGGGTTGGGGCGGGTTGCAACGAGATGAATTCGTGGGAGTAAACCAATTAAAACTATCGAGTCTTACGAATAACCTTGCCGCAGTGGGGGTGAACCAGGTGCAGCTGTCAGACCTCACGACAGAAGAACTTTGTTCGCTTACACTGTGCTTGACCCACATGATGTAGTGATGGAGGAAGAGTGTACCTGCTTAGTGCTGTAAACTGGGAAGGGTGGGTTTGGAGGGGGTATTGCTTAGATATAAAAAGGTGGGAGTGAACCAGCTGTCGGATAGTGTTTTAATTGCGCTATCCGCGTATTATTATAGGTAGCGAGGTCAGTAATGGAGAGATAAGCATCTTCTTCTTTAAATTTATTTATTAGCGTATACACTTATTTAACATCTCGAGCTCCCATTCCTAAAGTTCTTGTCACTCACTATTCCCGCCCCCTCAGGGGGAGATTGCTAACTATGGACGTGACTTCTGCCCCCGGCAAGTACTGACTCCTAACTAAACGCGGGCTCTGTGGGCTAGTCCTGTGGCGTGGGTATCTGGGTGCGTCCTCTGCCCTCTAGCGGCTATAGGCATCTATGAAAGGCCGAGTGAGGCTATAGGCATCTATGATATGCCATACGACACAGCTACGGCTGTCAGAATTTTACCTACTTACACTCTGGGTCACCAAAGCTGTGTGGAGGGAGGGAAAGGGGGGGACTGCAGCCACCCATTATCCCCATGGAGCTAAGTTGGGGAAAATTGGCCCATTGTTGGATGGTTGTGTGTTTTGACTCGGCCACCCCATAAATGAGGGATGACGGTCATAGTATAAGTATGCATAAATGCAATATACTGGGTCTCTCACCCAAAAAGGTCCAGAGTTTGATTCCACGATGCGGTAGGTAACCACTGTCAACTTAGTGAGTTATGTAAAAACATTAGTAAGTACCTATTGGAATTCCCTGCGTCGTTCATACGGTTTCTCCTCGTCGTCACTACTACTACTACTACAACTACTACTACTATTATGGATGCTTACCGTTATGTACATCTTTAATGAGTAGGTTTGCTTCCCTCACTGCTAATCTCCCATAGAGACCTGCCAGGCTCGTCCAATCAGAGCCAGCCTCGCCGACGCTTATGGCACTCACTTCCCACGAGGAACCGTGACCTGCAAACACAAAACAAACGATGCCATTAGAGAGATAGATAGACATACATATAGCGAGATAGACGGACAGAGAGAGAGAGAGAGAGAGAGAGAGAGAGAGAGAGAGAGAGAGAGAGAGAGAGAGAGAGAGAGAGGAGAGAGAGAGAGAGAGAATGGAGGAAAATATACAGACAAATTATATTATGTAAAATTACGAAATAAAAAAGCGCAGATTAAGGAATAAAACACTCAAAGGATAAGGGCAAGGGCTAGTTATTACCTAAAGGGTCGTAAATGCCCCAAGGCTAAGGGCTACTCATAAATATAACGCAAATACAAGGTAAAAGTAAGAAATAAAAAAGAACAAAGGATAGTTTAAGGGAAAATAACCAAAGGCTAAGGGTAAGAGTAAGTAATTACATAAGGGATAAGGGCTAGGTAGGGCTATCCATTAATATAATTCAAAGGGTGATCTGAGATAGGAAAAAGTGGAGCGCGCACTGGTGATATTGCGGTGAAACATACATAGGGAAGGTAAAGGGGTTGATAATTTAA
>JAXCGZ010022998.1:0-42500 GCA_037179515.1 Halocaridina rubra
AATTATTATTATTATTATTATTATTATTGTTGTTATTATTATTAATATAATAATTATTATTATTATTATTATTATTATTATTATTATTATTATTATAATTATTTCTATTTTAATAATAATAATAATAATAATAATAATAATAATAATAATAATAATAATAATAATAATAATAATAACGGATGTGTTTCAGATTGTCCTGCAAAAGCACTAATGGTGGAGAAAGTAACTTAAATAGGTCTGTCCAGGACAGTTCGATTTTAAGTCTTCCTTCAGTTACGGTTCTTTATTTCATGCCTACATCTACGCTGAATATTCTTGGATATTCATTACATATTTTGTTATCATCCCTTCACCTCTGACAAGTCATTACACTCTCCATCTCTGTTTCTCTTTACTTTATGTACTCTTCGTGCCCAGGCCCGATGAGGGTTGTTTTATTTTATTATTTTTTTGGCCCGTCCTGGTGTCGCAATCATAAAAAAAAAAAGGATCTGCCCGTAAACCTAGAAAGGACGGATGTTCGGACGTACAAACATACATTAATGTAAAATCAATAAGCAGTCGAGAATAGAGAATGAATAAACAACTGATGCCTTTCGTTCTGCTCTGACAATCGAGTCAAGATCATTGATCGTGAAACGACACAGCCTGAAGGAGGTGTTGTGCTTGATACCTGACCGTAACAGGTACCTCAAATGGCCTTTGATGCCCCTGGCTGCCCGTGATCATGCCCAGTGGGCAATGAAATGAACCCAAGAAAATTAACCTTTAGTTGCGCGTACTTGTATACCTGCTTAATTTTCATTTTTCTTTCTTATCACCAACACAGACAGTAATGAATTTAGTTCAAGTCTTCATACGTTCATAAAATTCTAATGCCATATATATATATATATATATATATATATATATATATATATATATATATATATATATATATATATATATATGTGTGTGTGTGTGTGTGTGTGTGTGTGTGTGTGTGTGTGTGTGTGTGTGTGTGTGTGTCTAGTCACCGTGGCTCAGTCGGTAGAGTCCCCGACTTTGAGGCGTCAGGTCGAGGGTTCGCGCCCCGTCACGGTCTGAGGTTAGCAAGGGCATGCACTCAGGGTAACGATTACGTCTGCCAAAACAAGTCCTTCGCAAGAAGGCAACCGTCCAAGCCCTTGGTAGAAAAGGGAGTCCGTGACGTAAAACCGGAACATATATGTATGTATGTATGTATGTATGTATGTATGTATGTATGTATGTATGTATGAATGTAAGTAGGTAGGTAGGTATATATATATATATATATATATATATATATATATATATATATATATATATATATATATATATATATATATATATATATATATATATATATATATATAAATATATATATATATATATATATATATATATATATATATATATATATATATATATATATATACACACACACTTGGTGAGAAAATATATTTGACAATGGTCATTTAAGAAACTCTACGGAATTACCTCATATGATCTATTATGCTTTTGTTAATTAGAAAGAAAAAGGTAGTAGCTTCGAGTTGCAGCACAAACATAAGAATTTAGGTCAATTGAATTTTCAGTGTAATTCAGGCCAACTCTTGTTTCGAAGTCATATGAGGCAATAGGTTTTTTTCGAAGTTGCAACATGTTTGGAAAACATCTCTCACAACAAATGTGTGTGTGTGTGTGTGTATGTTGTTCACTCACACACCTCCCTCATCCCCAAATAAATCGCGCTGCCAAGGCTGTTTATAGGTGACGTCATAAGTGTGGAAGCATACGAACCGCCCACAATTTTGAATGCCAGATTTTCCACTGTGGTAGAATGGCTACATGATATGTTTGTTTTTCAAAGGGAATCAAAGAAGGAGTCATCTGCTTTCGCCAGCACTTTTAAATATGAAACGCTGTTTATCATAACTGTATATAAACCAAATTTTAAGTAGCAAGCACCAGATTACAGTTAAGAGAGCTCTACAGATGTCGCGGAACCTTTTCTTTTTTTTTCCTCTTTTCTTCTCTCTGACGGCGACGAAGGCGTTCCTATCTGATGACGTCATACAGCCTCGCTACCGCCCAGTCGTTGGCGACGTAAACATTACGCCCACGTGAGGAAGTAGTACCAAAATGTTTCACGTCAAAATGGAAACAAAATGGGGCACATCTTATACAGTACTTCTACGCCTTTCACCTCATTCTGCTTCTCATCTCTTAGCAAAATTATCATAATATCTTTAGGGTCAGGAAAGGCAAGAAAATGCGTTGTTCCATTTTCACAGCAGACGGCGCAGCAATACATTTGATATAGGTTGTAAGTCGCGACTCCAACCAAAACATTCAGTAGTAAGCTAGACGCAGTGTCGGACGGTTGGAAGGGGTAGTGTTATTAGTCGTCTCAGACTTTGAGCTCGTAAACCCCTCGCTCATGTGAAACTCAAAACAAACCGTATGGAGTATACCTTGAAAGTTGCCCACCACACGAGGAAGGGTGACTTTTCGCCGACTCTTAGTCAACTGAAGTAACGTTTCATTCGCAAGCATCCATATATGAAAATCAACATTATCCGTCATCAAAAATGTTTATGCAAAGAATGTTCAATGTACTCTCCCAAAATTCAAACCTCCCGCTCCCTGTGGAGAGATCAAAGCCAAAACCAGTGCCTAATGGTGAGTGTGCTTCCTTCTACATGAACTCAATCTATTTTGTTTGGCATCTGTGAAGTTGCGCATTTGAGCATTTTAACGTTGCAAACAGCATCATTACATGTCGTGTTTAGAGGGTATTATCTTAGGATATAGTGGCCTTATCAGTAGTTTATATATATATATATATATATATATATATATATATATATATATATATATATATATATATATATATATATATATAGTAGTGATCTAAACTGACAACTTTTATAGTCTGTGCACACTTTAAATTAATGCATTAATACAACAGCAACACCCGTAATAATAATTTCTTTAGAAGTAAGTCTTCCAGATTGATTTTACGAGAGAGAGAGAGGGAGTTTTGATCACTTGCTCATATTGAAGCCTCTTAATTACATTATAGTAACAAATTTATACCGTGAAATTATATATAAGGTTATATTTAGCATTAAAGTTACATTTCGCGTATTGAGTTACTTTTAAATGAGGTTGCATGTAATTTGTGCAAATTACAGAGTCTACGTATACACACCTGTGATATAATGAGAACTAGCTAACATTCTGTACATGTTAAGTAAGTCACACTTTAAGAAAATTTCGAATAAATGCCATTTTGTTGTGTGTGAGAGTTGCAACATACGCAGGTAAGTATTTACCAATCAAGGCCGAAGAGTTGTTAACCTACTTCGCGGAGAGAGAGAGAGAGAGAGAGAGAGAGAGAGAGAGAGAGAGAGAGAGAGAGAGAGAGAATGAATTCATGCTTGCTTTCTATGTGCTACATGTAATTGAATGAGGTTGTCTGTTTACATGTAGGTTTATGGTGGTAAGAGTCTTCATTTACTTTCCATCCAACTAGGACATATTTTATGTTTGTTTTCTACTCATTCCCCTTCATATGTTTACCTATATTCGTGTTATTCTAACAGAGCTTGCATAAATGTACCTGTTTGCATCACAATAACGTTCTCGCAAGATTTGTATCCTGCTGTACCCAGTTCCAGACGATTTTATTTACAGCCACGATGACCCAGGAAGCTTCTGTCATATCCTTTTCCCCTCCCAAATGACATATGTTTGTGTATGTTTAGCACTGGATTTGTTCATATTTATATCCATAGTCCTTCATACATTGTTTATAAACATCCCTTTCCTGTTCGCAGTAACTCGACCTATTTTATATGCATATTAGATGTTTGTTTACATTCTGTCTGTGATATGAATATAGGAACTGATCGTAACCAATCCAGTGCTTAGAGTACTGTTTGAACATAGTTAAATTGATATATGCAAGTTAAGATTCTTAGGGTTTATTTCAATCTATTTAGCTTCTGTAATTTGGCCTTCATGCATTTCACTTCACTTACGCCACATTTAAATATCGTCAGTTACGGTGTACTTTTGAGAAAATATAAAATGTACATCTCCTTTCCTTTCAGTATGATTTCTAGTAAATCTTCATGTCCACTATTCTTCCCAGATGTTTTCCTGAAAAGTTTTCACACCCAACTTTCATCTGAAGGCCTTTCCCCCTGCTCCTGAAATGGTCAATATCACATGAGACAGATGTTGCAAACTTCTTGTTCAAATATTAATTATTATTATTATTATTATTATTATTATTATTATTATTATTATCATCATCATTATTATTCCCCCTGAGGGAGGGGGTAAGACTATTTCCTCCGTGTTCCCCTGCGTTTTATAAAAGTCGACTAAATGGGGTGGAGCTAGGGAATTGGGAATCCCCCCCTCTGTATGTACAAAAAGTCAAAGCATTTTCTTTGACTTTGCCATCCCCCTTATAAGGGGGAATATGGCTTTGGTATATGGATGGATTATTATTATTATTATTATAAGTAGTAGTAGTAGTAGCGTTTTAATTTGCGTAAATACTATTTTCCATACTTGAACTGGTAATTATCGTAAGGAAGTAGACACGATTAACTTTCGTGGCAAGTTTCACAATGGTATTGACATATCTGAAGGGACTGACTGATTAATTCTTCTGATATGGTCCTAGTCAAACAGAATAGGAGAGGGATGGAAGGCCAATTCGGGCTTTCTTATTATTATTATTTGTATTTCTTTGAGGGGTGGGTTACGTAGTCGGTTTATGTAGGTCCCTAATACGTGAATACACATACTCACACGAGGGTAAGGTATATTGTCATTGGCTTAAACAAACAGTTCAATTAAGTCTTAATGTAAAAGCCGTTACTGGTATCTGAATGTGGCAGGGGTTGGAGTAATTAATAGGTCTCCTAAAGGAAGTAAGCAGCTATTTAGAAGAGAACCTCTCGATTTCGTAAATACCATCGCCACCCTACCACCGGAATCAGAAACACTCTTGATATAAGATTAGGGAGACTTCCTAAGTCGTAGTCTTATTAGCAGGGTACAACTGACATCCTTTCAGTTAAGTTCTGTATGAATGCCCACTAAACATTTCCATAAGCGACATTTCACAAGGCCTTAATTAATCCTATAAATACTAATGGTGGGTTTTCAGCACGGAGGTTTTGTTGGTTATGACGTGATTCTCATTGAGAGCAGCCTTAAGGGAAGATAATAATATTACTAAATCTAGACACTGCGCATACAGATACGCACATAAACACACTGTATGGATGCAACAGGCGGTGGCCTAATTATGTTGGGATTAGCTTACAAGGCATCCAATAGGCCTAAAATCAGCCTTCCTCCCTCTCTATCTCGTTTCCCTTCTATTCTCCCTTCCTCGCACTCTATTTAGGCCTCTCTGTCCATAGTTAATTCATGTATTTACTGGTAGGCTGATAAGCCAATATTGCCAATTTCGAATCGGGTTTTAGCCAAGCAAATTCCAACAACCTTCAAACTGTTGAAAGGAAAGTACTCTCTCGTATTCTTATTTCAGAAATTAATCTCTTTTAACATGACTACAAAAGGCTTCTTGTCTGACTACGTGAACATCAACACAAAAAGAGATACAGAAAATAGGCTCTTGTATTTTAAACCATAATATACCATATGACGTTAAAATAACAAACCTATACTCGTGTGAATATACATTGATATATTGCTCTAAGCTTTAGAATTTTTTTTTACACCCTCCTCCTCAACACACCTGTCACCTCTTCCTCATCCTTTGCGAAGAAAGTTTGACAGAAAGGCTGAAATTATCACGGAAAACAGCATTTTGGCAAATACAGAGATGACTTCATAGCCACGCCAAGGAATGTAGAAAATTCACGCCTCCGTGCTTGCGTAGGCCTACACTCAGAAATGTCCAAAACTTTTGGAGGGACTAGGAGTAGGCCTTTTCAAAGGTGTGTATTCAATAGGCCTATAACAGAAAAAGGGGATTGGGGGAGGGGGAGAGAAAGAGGTCGAAAAAATGCGTTAAGTGTGCGTATTATGGGCGTTCCACTGGTGTTGGGTGACAGCAGTCTAGACACGTCCTAGCAGAAACAGGGAGAGGCGAATAGAAAGAAGGTGGAGGAGGATGCCCGAGGAGGGAAGGAAGAAGCGTAGGAGGAGGATATCAGGAGGACGATGAAGGCCTCTCTCCTTCGAAGACCTTTATTACTCCCTGCTCTCGCCTTTGATGAGACGAAACCTACGTGGAGATATCACTGAAAGACTTTAGCGACTACACTCGGGCATTTGTTGCTGATAATAGTTACGTAGACATCCCGAAATGTTACCCTCTAAAGGAAAGCTAAATATAATATGAATTTTTTTTTTTATGCGCAGTAAGGCGAGCTTAGTGTTCAGAAATAAAGAAGCGTGGAAACCTACTTCTTCATCTTCGGAAAGATGTTGGCGAACGAGATATACTGGGAGCCAAGGCCACAAAATGAGAGAATGTTCGGTTGTGTGTGCCTATGTTTGTTTAGATGGTAGGCCGGAGAAAATGCGTATAGGCTTAGACGGGATGGGGTGATTAGCTTCATATCTACGCCACAGACTCAAAGTTGAAAAAGAAACGCTGAACGAGAGAGGGGGATGGGAAGGGGGGAGGATAGGAAGAAAATATTTATAAGGAGTCAGAACTATGTAGGCCTACAGCGTATGTCTTAATACCTCAAATTGTCAGCCACAGGCCTCTATTGACTTCAGACTACAAAAGTATATATATATATATATATATATATATATTATATATATATATATATATATATATATATATATATATATATATATAGGTGTGTGTGTGTGTGAAAACTAAAGTTAGAAATAGTGATGTACAGAAGATTAGAGAACCTCTGCGAATAAAAATGGACCTTTGCCCGAGTTCTTAGAGCTTTGAAACTGCATTATTGTCCATCTTCAAAGGACCAAACTGAAGTCTGAAAGATCTGAGCACTTCTTCATTACATTTTTTCTTTGTAGCTGACCTTTACCTATCTAACTATATATATATATATATATATATATATATATATATATATATATATATATATATATATATATATATATATATATATATATATATAGTTGGTAGCGCCTTGACTTAGTAATTATAAGTCCTAGGTTCGAGTCCCGGTCGGGGTAAAAAATGATTCATATATATATATATATATATATATATATATATATATATATATATATATATATATATATATATATATATATATATATATATATATATAATATATATATATATAAGTGTACGTATTTGCAGGATAGTGGTGTAACTTCAATGAGAATAAGAATAATAATAATGACTATTCAGCAAAATGAAGAACGACAAATTGAGTCAAATATTATTATATGCATAAGAGGCTCTTTTTTTTCAAGCTACAAACTCTACGGTCTTTTAACCCGTTTTTCATTAACTGAGGTGTCTTTTTATTTTATTTTTTTTATTTTTATTTTTTTTACACAGAAAAATCTGTTAAATTTTGCAAGATTAAGTTCGGACTTGGCTTGAAAATATCCACTTAGATTGAGAGAGAGAGAGGACTGTTGTTTTGTGAAGTATGTATTTTTTTAAACCCCAAAGACTTATTATAAGGTCATTGCAAAGTTTAAACCTCCACCTTTTTTATAATAATCTGAAAAGTTCTCTGTCGTTTAGAGATAAATGAGACTCTTCTTCTTACTTCAAGTGCGTAGGCCTAACGGATCTCTCAGGCCTGCTACTGGGTGGCCCTTTAGCAACTTTTGAATGAGTTTATATCTGCGTAAACTAGACTACAAAAGTCTATTAGTTTATTTATTTATTTCTTACTTTGACAGGGGGTACAAAAAAGGGAGGGGTGGGTGAGGGGAGTGGTAACCGAGTTTAACATTCCAAAGAATTTTTTGTATAACTAGACGAAAGGCCCACGTAGGCCTATGTGTTTACAGTCATCACTTAGGCATCTTGGCAGACCTAGTTGAGAGAGCAGGTCACCAAACAGAAAAATCGTTTTAACACTAATAAAGAAAGTAATTGGGAAACAATTGTCAAATGTTTATTATTATTATTATTATTAGTGTACTCTTGAAAGCTGCTTACTTTAGAATCAGCTATTCAGTAGCCTTTTTTCATTTCTTCCTGAGAATCGTTATGGAGCGAGTTTTCAGTTTATGCAGGTGTGAGGCAAGGCACCATTTTCTTCTTATGGTCGAGAGAATCAATGTAGGAGTTCTACCTCTTCCCACGGAGTGTATGAATATTGGCCAAAACCGTATCATTAAAAAAAATAATGAAAGAATAATTCAACTTCATATGGCAAGTGGATCAAAGAAGTTTATATATTTCACTTGTACCACAGACATTTTAGGCATATCTATGATTTTTTAAATTAAATATTTGCCTTCTTTTTGTCAGTGTTCATGATAAAAAATAAAACTATAGGCCTAAGAAGTTAGTATTAAGGAAAGCAAGATGATGATGGTCTTTCCTATAGGTGTAGTCATAAAACATATTGACCTACTAATGAGAGAGAGAGAGAGAGAGAGAGAGAGAGAGAGAGAGAGAGAGAGAGAGAGAGAGAGAGAGAGAGAGATGCTTCTAAAGTAAACGAGGGCCTACAGGTGTGCACAGAAATCATAATTAACAATCTAGCACAAAAAAAAAAATCAGGCATAATTAACTTGGAGGACTAGTAATTGGCGTCTCTTTAAGAAATTAACGAGGTGTTAAAATATATTTGGCCAAAAAATAGCCTATTTAATATACGTAGGCCTAATTAGTTCATACTTATTAGTGGAAACCATTCAGAGCACTCTTACATGATGATATTTCTGTTTGCATATATATCATATGAGGTATTATTATTATTATTATTAGTATTATTATTATTATTATTATTATTATTATTATTATTATTAAACATGATATACGTTGAATTACGTCTTATAAAAAAAATAATCTTTCCCTCCTACCTCCCCGTCTTTCCAACTGCTCACTATACTGAAACTGAATTCTCGACTACTTTAATATCATTAATGAGGGAAATTTTTCGATAGGGTTAGGAAAGGGGGAGGAGGAGAGGAAGGATAAGAAAGGCGGCCACAAGGAAAACAAATGGAAATTAAATCGAGAAGCTTCCGGCCCTTGTTATTAATGGGTAGGTTTTAGGTCGAGATTACAGCGTTAGTCGGTTTGGAAGCATTAAGGTGTAATATACCATTGTATTCTTATGGAAAGATGGCCCTTATCCACAAAGGTAAAGCCGACCCCTTGCGGGGGGCGATGTTTTTCCCTATACCCCAGGTAAGGCTGCAATCGAGTAGATCCCTTAAGAAAATACATAAATGAGGTAGCCTCCCTCCCTTTTAACTATATTGGTACTGCTCGCGCGGCAATGGAAAAGAGAGAGAGAGAGAGAGAGAGAGAGAGAGAGAGAGAGAGAGAGAGAGAGAGAGAGGGTAGACCCAGTAAAGTGAGAGGCGAGGGAGGGGTGGGAAGGGGGGCAAGAAGAGGAGGAGAGAAAGAGAGAGAACTGGGTCAGTAGAAACCACCAACGCAGAAAGAGAACTCGAGTCTGACAGGCAAATGCCGCTTCTCGGAAAAAATAATAATAATTATGTTTGGTTAACTATCAGATACTTAACCTTTTTATTCTTCCAGCCTCAGTATTATATCTTGTGATGTTATTATTATTATTATTATTATTATTATTATTATTATTATTATTATTATTATTATTATGGGAATCCCCTTCTGTGTATTTACTTCCCACAAAAAGTCAAAGTATTTTCTTTGACTCAGCCACTCCCCTATAAGGGGGAATATGGCTCTGGTATATGGATAGATGGCTTATTATTATTATTATTATTATTATTATTATTATTATTATTATTATTATTATTAAATAATGTGAGTAGGCAAATCTTCATTGTTTTATATTTTTGATAAACTAAAATTTTCACAGCCTGTACTATAACTATCGCAAAATAGTCCCCCACCCCCTCGCCAACGGTAGGGGAAACATATTCCACGCAACTTTAATTTTTACCCCCACGTACTGGTAACTTCCTAAATGTTTACTCTAAAAGGTAAAAATTTGCGTGAGAGGATTCGATTCATAATTACAAAATTCGTATAAATAATCTTACGTTTTTTATTATTATTATTATTATTATTATTATTATTATTATTATTATTATTATACATCATCAGCCTAGTTTTCTTGATATAATGTACATCGATACATATTTGTCCCAAGCCTCTTTCTGAATCCTATTGACTAAGGCTCTATGTGTAATCGATTTTAAAGAGTACCGAGAGAGAGAGAGAGAGAGAGATGATTATAATGAATAAATAAATAATATACAGGTATAATAATGTAAATAAGGATACTCGCTTAAATGATTAACGAGAAGCAGACTTAAACCACTTTCTCTTTCACTAGTATTCATTTATCATCTACAGAGGCGCTCTCGCGCGTACAAGCATGCATACATACGCGTGCGCACATACATATAATACACACGCATACACACACTTCCGTCACTCCGTATTGATCTACTCTCAGTTTGCCCCCTCGGGCTCTCTCCTCCTCTCTCCGTCTCCCTCCTTCACTACTACCACCCCCATTCTTTTTCCCCTCGCACGATTATCTCTAGTCTGCTACTCCCCTTCATCCTCTCTCTCTCTCTCTCTCTCTCTCTCTTCTCTCTCTCTCTCTCTCTCTCTCTCTCTCTCTCTCTCTCACACACACACACACACACACACACACACACACACACACACACACAATTAAACATCAGTTAACGATCAAAATCATGGACTTTTTTCCTTGTTTATATTGCTAGGTATGAAAGGATCGTAATACTGACAGTTAAGTAGGATTGCAATAAAAGTCCACGGCAATGAATGAAATAATTAATGATATGAATTAATGCATTTTTTTCATCAAAATTACGATATTATTGTTGTCCTTAGAAAATTTTCTCTGTAGTCATCTGTAAATATGATTTTTTTGTGTGTGTGTGTGTGTTTGATAAAAGAAATCATATACTATTTATGAATAATCCTAATAACAGTGTCTTTTCACTTTCTCTTTCGCAGTTCCTAGAGAGCAACTTGGCCACACGGCCCCCGGCACCCCGACCCCTGCGAGTCACGTCATGCATAGTGTAGTCCATCCTCACCATCACCATCATCATCACCACCACGTCCACCATCACCACCACCATCATCTACCCTTAGGCCCTAGTATGAGTCACCCCATCTCCACCACATCCTCCTCTTCCTCCAACACTTCTACTCCAACACATAATGCCTCCACCACATGTTTTCCTCTCTCGGGAGGAGGCATTCCCTCCACCTCCAACAAAGCCGTTTTGACGGCCACCACAACGTGTAATAATCCTCCTCCAATTCCATCTTCAAAAGGTTGTGAGGGTGGAGGTGGAGGAGGGGGAGGACCAGGAGGAGGTTGTCCAGGTGGAAGTGAGGAAAGTGAGAGACGATATAGGGTAGATAAAACGGTGGATGAGAGGGGCAAAGTCATTTCCAAGCTCCTGGGCAAAGGTGGTTTCGGTGCCGTATATGCTGGCACCAGACTCAAGGACGGGGCACCGGTGGCCATCAAACTCATAGCCAAGGACAGAGTGCCCGCATGGGAAGTGGTAAGTCAATTACATTTTTGCATTACCTTCCGAAACAGTCTTTTAAGATTTAGGTTTTGCTATCCTAATTGTTACTCTTCACAGATTTAGTTAATTTTTAACTTTTTATCCTTAAGCTTCTTGTACAAGTATTACTGTTTCTTTTCATGGTAGAATAGTGTATAAAGCAGTTCTCTTCAATATATGTTTGTTTAATATAAGTAATATTATCCGTTTAGAATATTACTATTACCCTATTTTTTTCATAACTTTATGAGACTCTCTCTCTCTCTCTCTCTCTCTCTCTCTCTCTCTCTCTCTCTCTCTCTCTCTCTCTCTCTCTCTCTCTCTCTCTCTCTCTCTCACACACACACACACACACACACACACACACACACACACACACACACACACACACACACACACACACTAAATGACCGAATCAACAGACTTCTTAAAGTACACAAAAAGGTCTTGTTGGATACGTAATAACCTCACAGAAAGGAGGGTTTAATACATACCATTTTTTTTTTCAGAATATAAAAACTACTTGATACATAAAAAATATAGCAATAAATAATTCTGCGAGTTCCGCAAGATGAAGAGAATATTAAAATCAGGACATCACACACACACACACACACACACACACACACACACACACACACACACACACACACACACACACACACACACACACAAGAGGAGCATGATGCTGTTATTGAGAACAAGGTTAACAGCAGTCACACGGGAGGTGGCACGGGGAGCACTAGGAGCAGCAGCATCAGCCGCTGGGCCAGCAACAGTAGTAGTAGTAGTAGTATTAGATCTAGGTTATACTTAGTATGTCAACTAGGTCTTAAAACACATTTTCTTTTACAAATACTGATATCTAAATAGTTAAAATACTTACTTGGGGATACAGTAGATTATTATTATTATTATTATTATTATTATTATTATTATTATTATTATTATTATTATTATTGATAGCAGTATTATCATTAGTAGCATGCATACACGCGCGCGCACACACGTACACACTTACACAGTCGAGACTAATAATCAAACAAAACTGCCATAAAAACATCATACACGTTACGTCTCCGAGGTTCATCAATTATTGACAGTAAACAACTACAGCCAGACGTCGAATTTTGTATATTATATCCTTCGGCAACTATAAAACATATGATAAAAAAAAGAAGGAAGGAAGGGGGGGGTGTTAACGTGAAGGATTGTGAGTTTCCATAGCAACTGAATTTCCGGCTAATCGATCTTTATTCTCTTAGATATATTCCTAAATCTTTTTCCTCTCTCTCTATTTGTGCCTAAGGGCTTTTTTTCTTTGGCAAGCGCGTGAAGTTCACAACGGACACTTTCTAAGACGAGAGAAGTCGACTAACGTGAGCAGAATATTTTTACGTAAATCATAGAGAGAGAAAGTTTGGGAATTGCAAGAATAAAAAATCTCATACGATCGAGAACAAAATAGGTCAACTCGAAAGCATGCGGTACAAACTGATTCTGTTGCATGTAGCCTACCCTAAGTTTTGGAGGGAGGAACGTCTGATAGACTACTAGGTAGCTTAGTACATCGTGTGGTAAGATCATCTTATACTTCCGGTAGCTCTGAAAAAATGTCTAAGAATATTTTAGTCTTTCATTATAACCCTCAGTTCACTCCTAAATCCCACCCACGACAAAATCCACCCAGGAAGCAGGATGTAACCCCGAAAAGTTCTCCTCCAAGGTTCTTTCCGAAATGGCCTTAATTACGAGGTTCCTCATTCTTACCTGTTTGTTTACCTGTCCAAAGGGCGACGGAGGAGTGCCAGGCTAGGGAGGGGATATGTAACAAACATAAGGTAAGGGGGATAGAAGGGGTTCTAATAGCTCCCCTAGACCTCTCCTTCTTCCCCAACTAACCATATATGGTTGACCTGTTTACTCAACATAGCTGCGTATTTTGTCATCTCTGGATGGTGGGGATGCTTTAAGGTTATTATTATTATTATTATTATTATTATTATTATTATTATTATTATTACGAATGACCAAATTGCGAGATAAATATATAAGAATAATGAATTCTAAGGGAATCCCAAGAATTTCACAAATCCTCCCCAACCCCTCTCTTTACTACTGCATCCCTTCTCCCCCTTACCTTACCCCCCTTTTTCATTCAACACCCCCCTTTCCACCTTCCCCCTCCCGACAATGACTTTCGCTTTGAAAGAGAAAGTAAGCCAGATCGCTCTTCGTCGTGTTTTAGTTCCGGCAACGCACAAACCCAACTGGTTGACGGAGCTCATCACAAAGTGCAGCTGGTTTTATTCTCTACTGACATTTTATGGCGTTATTGTCTTATTTTAGATTTTAGATTTCCTCTTGACTTCTTAACTATATTTACCTTTTCGGTCATTTCCTTCTTGTTCGCTCGCACCTCCTGCTTTTTCTTCTTTCCTTGAACATCAGCAGGTGAGAGACTGTCAGATGGCTTTTGATGTACAGGTGAAGGTGGTGTAAACATGTGGCAGGTGGTATCGAAGAAGGGGGATGGAGATGGGGAGGAGGCACATGGGTTGAAATGGGTGACTGGAAGCCACCTGCTCTCAACACTTTGAAACGGGAGTTGCGTCACAGGAACGCTAGTAAACACTGCAACAACGCAAGCACATGCAATATACTTACAGGTCTTGTGTGTGTGTATATACGCTCATGAGTGCGTATTCTCGAAGCGTATATACCATAAAGTGCATAAACTGCATATCTCATAGTATTTTTGCGAGTCCCTGTAAATTCGTGATGGCTTTTGACTTGCAGAAATGTGTATTCACATACACTATATACACACGCTTAGCATTACTGTTTATTTTAAGGCCACAGAATACTGTTTTACGATTATAATAAATTCATCAAATACATTTACACTGCCCACCCACACATGTATTTCCAGTGTGAAATTACATTCTAAAACGGAAGGTTAAAAAAAAAAAAAAAAGCCTTAGCAGCCACATCTTTTACAGTAGCAAGGTATTGTGCTGGTACCTCGAGAGAGAGAGAGAGAGAGAGAGAGAGAGAGAGAGAGAGAGAGAGAGAGAGAGAGAGAGAGAGAGAGAGAGAGAGAGAGAGAGTCAAACAGCTTATTTATAGCACACGAGATATGCAACTCAGTATTATATTGTCATTACCAAATGGCGTGTAAAACGTGCAAGAAAGCTTGCCCGCCAATAACTCGTGAAAGTCCTCTAATCCTGAAAATTACAAGCTTATGGGAAAATGTATGCTGACAATAGCAAGACAAATATTAAGTTTATATGACTGAATACGAATACTACTCAACCTACAGATAAGAAGTACTTAAGTACATAATTACAGAAGCAATTTCATGTTATTTTTATTATTTTTTACATTACCATTTTAAGCTTAAGGTTACGTAGCATAAACTCTGTTGAATAGGAGCTTCAGCGAAGCTGTAATCGAATATTTTTTATGCAATTCCAAGAAGAATGCGCACAAACTTTAGTATATATATATATATATATATATATATATATATATATATATATATATATATATATATATATATATATATGCAATCGAAAATAGGTCAGACATTTCTATTATGATAAATACTGATTAGTCACGCTACTTTCAACTTTTAAATCGCTGAGTGTGTCTGCTGCAACGTCTACGAAACGAAAGGGTTTTATTGTAGTGGCGAGTATTAGTGAGTTCCCGTCGAAATCTATGGCTTCCCATACTTAAAATACCTCACATTCCAAACTACCTCCACGCTACTATTAGCCCTCGAGAAATTAACTCCCTCCCCCCCTTTCGTTTACGCTGGAAGGTTAACTCTCTCTCTCTCTCCTCTCTCTCTCTCTCTCTCTCTCTCTCTCTCTCTCTCTCTCTCTCTCTCTCTCAACTAGCTTCCTGATGTACTTTTTTTGTAAACACTGGCAACTCCAGAACATGACGTAGGGTTAATTTGTAAACCGTGTAGTCGTGGAATGTTTAAGAATGTCAAATTACCGTTTGCAATTATCACAATGAATTACTCTAATGCATGGTAGTCAAGCGAAAAATAAAGATAGGTATTAACTACAAACTGCAATTTATTGTGACGACTTATTTTACCCATAGTTTTTGAACAATTTTCCGACTTATTGTATTATATGCTCAGTTTTGCGACAGTTCACCAAGATGTTTCTCGCTTTTGATGTCTTGATGGCGGTGTGATCTTTATTTCTGCAGCTGTTGCAGCAGCTGAAGGAGGTATTTCTCTAGAAAGTTAAAAAATAATAGCGGTGGTTCGTTTTCAGTACGTTCCCTCTTCTTGCCCCCATCATACCCTTTCGCTTTTCATGGTCACATCCAGGTGAAATTTAAATCATTTTTACCAGGTAGGTATATTCATTTTGTCTAAAAGCGTAATTAGATAGACTGTTGAAGGGACATGGTAGTACGCCAAAGCTCTCTCTCTCTCTCTCTCTCTCTCCTCTCTCTCTCTCTCTCTCTCTCTCTCTCTCTCTCTCTCTCTCTCTCTCTCTCTCTCTCTCGCGTCTGTCTAGGCTAAATATAACCTGGTTTGTCATGGCTGGGTGACTTTGGTTGGACAGGTGGCGCGGTGAGCTGCTAGATTTCGCAGTCTGCTTTGCCGATTTACAGTTAAGAGTGTTGTTGCTATAGTTATAGAATATAAAGGATGGGACTGTACATCACTACCTCTCTGATATTATAAATTCTTAATATTTAATGGGGTTATCATCTGTACTTCTGATTTTGTCAGTTTATAAAATAATCCTGTATGCATATTGCGAATCATTTATGTGTATGTATGTATGCATATGTAGTCTATATTTTGTTTTTATGATTGTGACACCAGGACGGGCAAAAAAAAAGAAAAGAAAAGAAAACAGCCCCCTTCAAGCCTGGGCATGAAGAATACATTAAGTAAAAAGTAACATAGATGGAGAGTGTAATGACTTGTCAGAAGTGAAAGGATAATAAGAGGTGTGTAATGATATCCAAGAATATTCAGTGTTGATGTAGGCATAAAAAATAACCGTAACTGAAGGAAGATTTAACATCGAACTGTCCTGGTCAGTCCTATTCAAGTTTAAAAATCCTTCAGCTGTAGTATCGTAACGGGCGGCACCAGTCGCCCGTTACGATACTACAGCTGAAGATTTTTAAACTTGAATAGGACTGTCCAGGACAGTTCGATGTTAAATCTTCCTTCAGTTACGGTTATTTTTTATGCCTACATCAACACTGAATATTCTTGGATATTCATGACACACCTCTTGTTATCCCTTCACTTCTGATAAGTCATTACACTCTCCATCTCTGTTACTTTTTATACTTGGGTCGTCTCTCATCTCGTTCGTCTCGGCGAAGTGGCATATGTAGGGTTGAAAGGTTAAGAACTTTAACTTTTTGCTGGACTTATTTTTATCTTTATTTCTCTTCCTACCCCCCCCCCCTCCTTAACATTTACAAGACTTCACGAAAGGTATTTAAGAGTTGCATGACGTCTAGAGATCATCCTGCTTCTTGCTCATGGCCAATGCAAACAACAATTACTCGGTCTTCTCTACTGCTATACATACTTTAGCCATATGCTCTATCCGACTGGGTAAATGAGTGTGACGACACAAAAGAATTTTTGTATTTATAAATGAAATTGTCATGCCCGACAACCAATGATGAAAACTCAAGTGATTAAGAAGATTTAGGGTAATTGGAAGTGAACAGGTATTGATAATTATCACACGAACATGCGTTGCCGTTCATGAAGTACATCAGTATGCATTCATGCGTATATGTATATATAACCACACATATATAAAAAATTATTACCTACATGGTTAGTGAAGCTTTGGAACAGCTGTGATATGGGAATATGTAACTCACTCGCCTGTCTGAACAGAAGACCCTCTACCGATTGCGGAGTTGAGAAGTCATCCCTCAGGGGTGTGGGGCGCAAGGTGAGATTACGATGGTTTTCTTGCCGAGAGAGAGAGAGAGAGAGAGAGAGAGAGAGAGAGAGAGAGAGAATTTCAAAATGAGGAGTTGAAGTAGGTCAGGAGAGAGTGGAAAAGAGGTGGTTACTAATTCTAGATTTGCGTTTATTTCCAATCAATCGTAAAATTAACTGCTATATTATTATTATTATTAGTAGTAGTAGTAGTAGTAGTAGTAGTAGTAGTAGTAGTAGTAGTAGTAGTAGTAGTAGTAGCAGCAGCAGCAGCATAATAAAATGAATATAATTAATGCTTCTCATATAGATAATGTTAGTGGTAGGGGGAAGGGGAAGATAGAGAGATGGAAGGAATGGGCATTATATCTTAAATTGGATGGATGTGAGAAGGAAAGGATGGATGGATGTGCATTAGTGAGTTAGTGTCAATATTATGTTAGTTGATCTCAAGTGTGGTAACTCAATAGGCCTACGACGCCGTTACGGCGCATTTTGATGCCTTCTGCGGCACTCAAAGTAGGCCTATGATAGTGTTATGGAAGTCACGCATATGACCTGAGGGACAAACACGAGTGAGGGCGTGTGTGAGACTATATAAGGTGAAAAATATCATGAAAGGAAAAGTTTTATATTTATATCTATAGTCCCTCAGGTCATTTCTCTCGCCCTTCTATCTAACCCCTCATTTTACCTTTCTCTTGTTTTCTGTGGTGATGAGGGGGGTTAAAAACTACCCCCTCTCTGTCGCAATATTTACCTATAGTTAATTATTCATTTGTGTATCTTCCTCCCAATCTGATGATAAAACCGGTTTTAGCACTCTCTAAGCATTGTACATCAAGTTATTGGTAGGAAGAAAAAAAAAATCGATATTCGAACATTTCACGGAGGGTGCTCTCTCTCTCTCTCTCTCTCTCTCTCTCTCTCTCTCTCTCTCTCTCTCTCACACACACACACACACACACACACACACACACACACACACACACACACACACACACTTATAAAACCTAGGCCTGCGTAAGAGCAAAAATACTAGAGAAAAACTTTTGCAATGACCTGTATAAGAACTTGAAACTACAGTGTAATAACACAATAATGAACGTACGAGTAGTAGTAGTAGTAGTTCGTGGCTTCTGCTAAAGCCGGTCTCACGCTGATTGAACAAATAGGACGAAGCGACCTCTCCAACGCGCTCTTGGGAATAGACCTAGAGCGAGGCAGATGGGGAAAAGCGCATTTTCGACCAATGTAGGCAATTAAGAGAGATTCCTTTTAGGCCTAACAACTACTTTTATTCTATACATTTCAACTGCGAGTCCTATTCGGTTTATTACCTTGCACTTTATATATATATATATATATATATATATATATATATATATATATATATATATATATATATATATATATATATATATATATATGGCTACGGAAGTAAATTGAAATAAAGTTTTGGATCTTTAACGTTTTCAATTATATTGCTTATCTTCAGAGGATAAGTAATATACTTGAAAACGCTAAGGATCCAAATATTCCTTTCAATTTCCTTCCGTAGCCATTTACATATTGAGATTATTCACGAGCTTCCCGTGAAATAGAATCATATATATATATATATATATATATATATATATATATATATATATATATATATATATATATATATATATATATATATATATTGAAGAAGTTCTTGTAGATAGTAAAAGAATAATACAGTAAGGTAGTACCAAACAGACAATAAAACAGTAAAGTAGAAAAGATCACCACTTGAAAACAATTAGTTGAGCATCTCCTCTTACTTTTAGGCCTACATCCAAAGAAACGTTTCCTCTAACAGTGTTTACCTTTCTTGTTTGGATTAATTTTCTTGTATCCTTTTACAAACTCCTTAGTGGGTCATTTATAAAAAAAAAAAGTTGGAAATCTCTAGTTAATGGAATTAGATGCAGTGTGTGGAGAGAGAGAGAGAGAGAGAGAGAGAGAGAGAGAGAGAGAGAGAGAGAGAGAGACTGTTTTAGGCCTACACAGATTGTTGCTGCTGCTTCACATAAGCCAGTCTGCTGCTCGTAATGGGAGTTATGCGTCCTCTTTTCTTATATATTTAAATGCGAATGACTATATGGACCTAACTTGCAGCGTTCAAACGCACATACATACGGTTCCCAATAGACCAGACTTCTATGGACTAGTTTTCTCCCTCCCGACGATTATCTTCCTTTTTTGTCTCTTGCTTTTTTCCTTCCTCTTTTCCTCCCGTTTCGTTGTTGACATTTGGGATATGAGAAAGGGACAGGACGAGAAGAGGCTGGTAGGCTTGAGGTTGAAAGGGGAGAATACGTAGGCGTAAAGGCCGAACTTGTAAGACCTGTAGAAGAACCACTTGGAAGGTTTTACGTCCATTCCGTCATTGTTTACCCCCCTTGTGCCCTTCTGAGTGCTTAGTACTTCCGTAAAGAACTCGTCTTGTCCGCCCCACCATCTGCGGTTTTTTTTTTAATAATATATATATATATATATATATATATATATATATATATATATATATATATATATATATATATATATATATATATATATATATATATATTAAAATGCAATTAACCACCTCCAAACGATACATATTATTCATGAGTAATATTTCTGTAAATGCAATGAGTGTCTCTTCGGTCATTAATGCTCTTCCATATTATACAATGAATAGTATTTGATATACACAGATATTAAAGGGAAAATCAAGCTAGAGAACTGTCTGCATTGAAGAAAAAGCCGCATTACCCATATTATAGACAAATGTTATCGTAGGCTCGCAGCTGACCTCGAATGACACGTAACAGGTCAGTGACTGAAGCTGATGTAGGCCTATTTCACACGCAGGCCTTTAGAGGATATCCTATATTTAGATAGGCCTATAAATGATTGGAGAGGAAGGGAGGTGTTATAGGTGTACACACACACATTATATATATATATATATATATATATATATATATATATATATATATATATATATATATATATATATATATATATATATATGAATAACTCTGTAATCCTAGTTAGACGATAGGTAATCCTAAAACGTAAATCCATGTTTAGACCGAAACGAAATATGAATCTACATGTATACCGTGCCCAATATTAATATGTCAGACCAATTCGGATATTCGTTATACTGTGGGTGGATATACCAACAGTGTATATCCAGCTGTCTCCTTGTCACATCTATGTACTTCCTACGCGTAGAATATGTATTCACGACGTGTATGAATGAGGGCGGGAGAAGTTATTACATAATGTTTTCTATACATTGACGAATGAGTTACTAAATATAACTGACCATGAATGTAACTCATTTTGGCTGACCTCACATATTTTAGAGAGGCATATGTGGAAGTGTGATTTCTCAATAGAGAAGTTTTATACATCACTTGAATTCAATGCAGAAGTGTATGGGCAGTTAAAGGGAACTTGCTGATATATATATATATATATATATATATATATATATATATATATATATTATATATATATATATATATATATATATATATGATCCAAGAGTCTGGTATAAGAATATTACATAAAAACTAATTCACTTGACATAAACCAAAGCATTTTTGTTAAAATTCCTTTCACAAGCTTTACTTCTTACTTTTCTAAACTGAGTCTCATAAGAATTTTGAAACCAAATATGCATCACATTCTTTCAGACCGAATGTTAACACGACCATCCTCTGCTTTTCCACAGGTAAATGGACAACGGGTCCCCATGGAAGTTGCTCTATTATTACGAGTGGCACACATCCCTCAGGTGGTTCGCCTTTTGGATTGGGTAGAGAGGGATGATTCCTTCCTCTTAATTCTCGAAAGGCCAAATCCTTGCAAGGATCTCTACGACTATGTCACGGAAAGGGGTCCATTGCCAGAAGAGGAAGCCAGAGAGCTTATGCTTCAGGTAAGACGTTATAGCTTTTTCTTCTTCTTATTATTATTATTATTATTATTATTATTATTATTATTATTATTATTATTTTTATTATTATTAGTATTATTACTTTATCATTATTATTATTATCATTATTATTATTATTATTATTATTATTATTACTTTATTATTATTATTATTATTATTATTATTATTATTATTATTATTATTATTATTATTATTATTGTTGTTGTTGTACTCTTAGTCAGACTTATAAACTTAGAAAGAAAAATGTTTTGGCAGTCAGTAACCATTTCAAAACTTAGCTCAAAATATTTGGCTTTTCATAACCCACTGTGAAACCCACTTTGAATTTCAAATGTATCTCACCAATATGCTACTGACATTTTGTACGCTCTTCTTGCCTCCATAGGTGGTGAATATGGTGGTCTCCTGTCACTCGGCGGGTGTCATCCACAGAGATATTAAGGATGAGAACCTCCTGGTAACGACAGACAGGCATGGGAGGCCTCTCCTAAAACTAATAGACTTCGGCTCAGGAGCCTTCTTCCTTAGAGACAAAGTCTACACAGATTTCGAGGGTAAGTAAAATTCTCTCTCTCTCTCTCTCTCTCTCTCTCTCTCTCTCTCTCTCTCTCTCTCTCTCTCTCTCTCTCTCTCTCTCTCTCTCTCTCTCTCTCTCTCTCTCTCTCTCCTCTCTCTCTCTCTCTCTCTCTCGTTTGCATTTATATTTGGCAAGATAAGAAGAGGGCACATTGAGTGTGGTCTGGTACTAATGTGTTGGTGCATGGTAAGCTCCAAATTGCTTGAGGAATCACGCTCACTGATATGTGGAAGAGGGAAGAACTTCTTAACAAAACTTCCATTGCGAGGGTGTTCATGTGTGAAAAACATCACCTCGTCTCCGTTTCTTATAAATATTAAAAACAAATTTTTCTTATTTGATACTGAATTTGGGGACTAAACTGCTTTGATTTCATACGTTTCACCAGCCTTAAAATGCTGACAAGAGAGGTAAATTTATGAAACTTCGAACATTTTTAGAAGGGTTTGTGAATTACGATTAACAATAAATTAAATGGACGTTTAACTTTTCTGTACATGAAGTATGTATATAAAGGGTTCGGAAGATCATTTCCGTTGAGTAGAGTTTCGGAGCTGAAAGATGTCGATTTAAGCAAAAACTGCCATTTTACGTGTTAGGAATACAACTGTTGGATACTCCGGTTATGAATAAGTTTATCAAATTACCAAATATATTCTTGATGGATGTACAGTTTTTTTTCAAAAATTGTACCGTGATGTTGTGTCCGGTACTAAGTCCGCTCATTGCACGGACGCAGTTTATATTCAACCAGATCTTTTAACTGCACGATATGCTTCCGTTATAGGCATTAAAATAAGTGCACAAACAGATTAAACACAGAGTCAGATGAAATTAATAAGTACGGATAAATACACGCTAAGGTTGTGACACAAACAAACACAAGAGTCACCTTGTTTGTTAGCGGGAGAAAGTGACTAGAGACAAGGTTGTTCCCCAAGGTGAATGCCGTGTTCCCTTTATATTTTCGAAACACGAGTCGCACTTCACTAACCTTTGCTACTACCGCTTGTTGTTGTTTTATCTTTTACCATTTTGCCTTTTATTGTTTTATTTAAAGTGAAAGGCAATTTTTTTCTAGTTTTGATTCTTTATTAATTTGTGCATTAATTGGCTTTTTTTACAGTCATTAATTTACCAGAAACATATTTATCGAAATAGTAAATATCTACTTTTTTTTTCCTTTGAGCAAATATTTTACCATTTGAGGTTACTTTAGACCCTATTTAATAGATCATGCAAGAAGTCAACCTGCATATGTAAACTTTGACAAGCAAATACCAGCTTATATTTTTATATATTAATTGCAGCGTGAGTTGGATTCATATTATCAGCTATTAACTGAAATACGCACACTGGTTCATGTATGTCTGCTTAATACGCAGTAACTAAGTGTGCCGAAGGATGGTATAGAACTTGACGAGGTTATAAAAATAGTCTCCTCCTCCCCCCCTTTCCTTTGCCTATGGCTCTCTTTTCCCGTGTCAACACCCCTCATCCCTCTGTGACTTGGGTCTGTGTTATCATCAGCTACACATCTTTTTACAGCTCCATTGTGTGCTAAATATGTCCCGGACATGTCGTCTTCATGTTGGGTTACTGACTCCTGTGATCCTGACATGCCCGCCCCACCTTCCCCACCGTTAATCCCTCCACCCCCTTTCCTCTATCATCGCTTCCCTATTCTATTGTTGTAAAGTTGTACTGCATGTTTGAAAATAACCTTTCCCTATCTCTTATCTACTGAAGACGATTTGTGTTGACTTGAGTTCGATGGGAAAATATGATAACAGGGTTTTATCTGCCCTTCCTCTCCTGTACACACATCTTGACCTAACTATTGTAATGTGCTTTGTTTAGACTGTTGCGTGCGCGCACACGCTTAAAGTCTAAACAAGTTGCTTGTTCTAATTCTCTTATATTTGCTGACGATACCTGAAAAATAGGTTCATATGGTAAATGGGTAAATACTGTAAATACTTCGCATTTGCTAGCTTAATACCTGAAGTTTAGCTCTTAACACTTGTATATATTATACATGCAAAACTACTCCATATTTACGTTAATGGTAGTTAAATCAACATGAATCCAATTCATGATATAAATTTTCCATCCTTGTGAGGACAGTGAGCATGCTTGATTGTTAATGGTCCAGCATGACCGAAATTTCAGTGTCCTCTCTCTCTCTCTCTCTCTCTCTCTCTCTCTCTCTCTCTCTCTCTCTCTCTCTCTCCTCTCTCTCTCTCTCTCTCTCTCTCTCGGGAGCGAGAGCGCGCACGCGGGCATGAAAGTAGTTGTAGAACCTCATCATATTTATCAATACCCTAAGATAACAGAGCAGGAGTTAGCAAAGGAAATGGTTGTATCAGGAGCAGGAACTTCACTGATTAACGTGTACAAATAATATAAAAACACATAAATCTTACAATATTTAGCGACTGAATGAGAGAGAGAGAGAGAGAGAGAGAGAGAGAGAGAGAGAGAGAGAGAGAGAGAGATTATTTTATTATTTTATTAATTTATTGCGCCAAGGCGTCAGACATTACATGAGTTCATACAAATAATGCTTCAAATGGATATAAAACCAAGAATTGAACAGAGAGAGAGAGAGAGAGAGAGAGAGTATTATTTACCTAATATACAGAATCGTAGTACTGATCCAATCTTGGGGACTACACAAGTGTATGAACGTGCAATGTGTATGTAATTAGGTCTTCCTTATGGACTGTTGCGGTTACTTGGGGAGAAGAGGTAGGTATGTAAGCCAAGTTTGATGAGTGAATGTGCAAAAGAGTGGTTTATCATTATAATATCCAACAGTTCGGCTTATTATGACGAATGTAGAATATTACTTTAAACAGTATTTTACATATGACAGAATTTTAACTTGCCGTACTCAGGTAACCTGTGTTAACGCTAATTTTCGAGTTTCATTCAAGTAAATCAAACATATTATTATTATTATTATTATTATTATTATTATTATTATTATTATTATTATTCATACACTGCATTTACCTCGGACATTGAACTAACTTACCTATGACTCAGGCTGTAAAAAAGAAAAAAAAAACCGCTTCAAGCGTGACCTATGCTGGCGACCCGGGGGTCACATATCCCTAGTGAGAAGGGTCAGCAAATGTCATGTACTCACACGCATATCTATTTTCTCACATACTGGGATGTGCATATTATGAAACTGCGGCCACGTTATTTTGCATTATTTTTCATTTGTATGAAAGCTCAGTAAAATAAAATAAAAAAAACATTAACTTTTTTCATGTACGATTAATGGCCTTTTTATATTCAAAAGTATGTTACTGTTATTACTTTTCATTATTAAAATTCAGATTTTTTTTTAATGAAATGGTAGTGTTGACCAGTCTATTTTTAGCGAATTCCCACTTCTTTGATTAGGTACGAGAAATGTAGGTAATATTTCCTTCATTTTGCATTAACACTGTATTTTCTGTAAGATAAATAGTTGAAGATACAGATATGGAAAAAAAATTATATTAAGGTAAAAGTTGATTGCTAAACATAAATGGAGCTCTGGAATAGAGATAAAAATAAAGTAGAGAGAGAGAGAGAGAGACCGACGTTTTCTCTTTGGATTCGAGATCACTCCGGACCTTATAATCGACTCCCAGCATCGTTTTAGGTTTTCTTCCTCTTCCAGTGAGCCGCGAAAATGAGCAACGTGACTGGAATTTGATAAATCGCCTTTGCTCTCACGATCTGATGACTCGGAAGAACCAAAGGAAGCTAAAGAAACAACAGAGAGAGAGAGAGAGAGAGAGCTTTAGGATTAGGGTAATGATGAAGTGACGATTTCCATTGAACTGAGGTAGAAGAGCGCAGCAAAGCTTTTGGCATACCGTTTGATACATCTTTTATCATTTGTGCTACTTTTATTCATTTTCTTTCATCTTATAGGAATTTAGGATTAAAAAAGATTGTTAAGACGTTTGTTGTAACATACACATCCTTTTTACTTCCGTCGGTCTTTTTTGAGGTATTTGAAGAGAGGTTGAAAGGGCTGCATTAAAGACTTCTCATATTTTATTTTTTCATGTATTTTTATTGAATATTAGTTCCCTTAGAGAGTCCATACGAATATTGCATGATATTATGAACTCCGAAACAACTCATTTGAAAACCATTGAAACGAGAAAGTTTATTATTTTCTATTATTTTTTTTTTAGCAGATGCCCTTTCGTTTTGTTGTTTATAATTTGCAAAGCCAATATACAACACTGCAAAACACACGAACACAAATGCATAAAAACTACTTTGCTCAGGTCGTGATTTTTTTTCTTATATCTAGATGCCTCTCCAGAGTAATAAACTTTATGCTAAACTAATTATTATTTTTGCCTTCCAGCCATGCAACATGTATTTGGTCCTCCTGGAGATAGCAAAAAATTTTTAAATTACTGCAATTTTATACTGTCCATCTTGCTCCTAATTGATAGTATTTTCTTTTCTTTTCAGGTACCAGAGTGTACTCCCCTCCTGAATGGATTCTTCACAACCAGTACCAAGGGATCCCAGCCACTGTATGGTCGCTAGGTATTCTGTTGTACGACTTGGTGTGCGGGGATATTCCCTTTGAGTATGAAGAGCAGATCGTGTCTGCTCGACTACATTTTCGAGGCACTTTATCCAATGAGTGTGAGAATCTCATCCGCTGGTGCCTAAGGGTGAGGCCGGGAGATCGTCCATCTCTCGAGCAGATCCTTCAACATCCCTGGCTCATGTTACGGTCGAGGGAAACGCTGACGAGGTCTATATCCACTCGCAGTGCCCCTGCAGCTGCCCCTTCGTCATTAGCCGCCCACACAACGTCTCCTGTGGGTTCTTTGGGTTCTGTGGGGTCGTCGCACAGCTCGGGTTCCTTACCTCCAACTCCGAGGCCCCAAGAGAGGTTGGAGTTTGCGTCTTCGTCGTCTCATAGTAGTAGTCACGCCTCAACATTGTGACGCCAGCGACACCTAACTGCTGCCTAGTTAGCACCCGCGCCCTCGTAACGACATACGTTCCCCTTGCTCATTTGCGCCCACTCCCGTAAGCAATCTTCATCTGCCATATCTGATGTTGTACCAAATCAACCTGTGCGGGCAGTGCTTGTTACAGAGGCCAAATATATATATGGGGGCCCTATGGTAATGATATGCAAGGGCGCGCAGCGACTAGAAAATGAACTCAAGGTAAATGTGTCTCTAGTACCAAAGTCCCGTCTTCTAAGTGAGCCTACTTTTTGTAAATAGCTTGAACAAATATTTCTCACACTTGTCTTATGGTCTCCGTTCTAAGATATTTTCCAAAGCTCACTCTTTCTGATCATATCATGGATTAAAAAAAAAAAAAATCCTTTTCTATTTTATCAGATGACTTCAGCCTCTTGAGCTGGCAGTTGTACTGCGTCTTGATTTTTTTTTTCTTTTTTTTTTCACTTTTTATTTTTCTTCGAGACTGATATCTCTTATTTTCCACTTCGCTTTTCTTGTGCCATGTAGTTAATTACCAATAATGTCTTTTATTGAAATAGAATTATGTTTTTAAGCGTCTACGCTCGTTCCTTCCCTCTGAATTATGTCGACTGCATTTAGACCATAATAATTGGCTCTGATCTTAACAATTTTATGACGAGCTCGTCTACGCCAAGCTAAAATGTGCCGGAGTCGCTGCCAGTGCCAAGGTCATAGCCAGTGCTTGGGTCAATGACAATATCAGGTCACTAATAATGACCATCTGGGGTCACTCACGGATATGCACAATTCATATAGTGTCACACAAGGTTGAAGGTTCCTTTTGTATTGTCTGCTGATTTTTATTTTATTTTATTTTTCAAATGGTGTCAAGTTTGCATTTTGAGTGCTGGAGCAATGCACTTTTGTGTCTGCGTGCTTGCATATGCGTTGACTATTTGGCAGTAGCATCCAATGGCGATGACCGACTGTCAATGTATCGTTTGCTTTTCTTTGTTATTTCATTGTGTAATATTGTAGCGGTTTTCCACTAATGATCAAACTTTTGAAAAAAAAAAATTCTAAATAAGATTTTTTTATACATGGCGACTAGTCGTACATTTCACTTGCAAATCTCGTATGCTTCAGGTAATGTCGTAAAAGATGAGCTTTTACTTTTCCTAAAAACAGACCAGAGTCTTAATTATACAGGAAATGTCTCATGTATTCGTGCACGTAACTTGTCAGAAGATTCTTGTCATTTGCCTCTTTTTAAATATATGTTTCACACATCTCTTAGCAAAGGCTTATTATTTTTCACTTCTCTCAACTCTCCATAATGATTCCAGTTTTTAACACTTGACCAAATGAAGAGGTTCTGACTCTTTTAATTCCACTTGTATACGTTTGGTACTTTTCCAAGTGCCGCAACGTTAACATTTCTGAAGTTGGGGAGAATCGTCATCGTCAAAGTTAAGTTCCTTGGATGTTTATTTTCTGATCATAATTGAAATTTCGCTTCTTGCATTTCTCTTGTTACATACGTGATACTATTCCTCTTTCAGTAAGATCAGAGAGAGATATAAATATCTTTTTTTTTACTCGATTATTAGTTGAGTATATTATTTTACACTCCTTGTAATCACACGAAGTCAAAATTAGTGTACACGTTTAATGAGTTAATGTCGTATCTCCAAAAGAACAGTAACCTTTTTTTTTTCTTCCAGTAAGTATTGCTAGAAGCTTTTAAGGATTGTGTATCAGGTTCTTTTCCCTGAAAGAAATTGAGAAGGTCAACGTTTTGTAGCAAAAGGAATTGATATTGCATATCAAGAGAAATTTGTGTCAATTAACTTTTTAAAAGCAATACAGATCTAGATGTGCTTTTGTTTCGGTTGTGTACAACCTCTGTACATTCTCCATGCCTCGTCTTTGCTGATCTTGATTTTTTTTTTCATTTTGTTAAAAACATTCCAGAATTTATCTTCTCTGTCCTCTTCTTTTTTTTTTTTCTAAGTATCACTTAACCTGCTACTCTCTGAGACGAAATATTGTAAATATTATGAGAATACTTATTATCTCTGTTTCTTTTATTCTCTCTTTCTTGCGATCATTCATCGCCAGCTGCTCTTAGTCTATGGTACTATTTATTGTATTTATTTGAAGAAGGGCGTAGCCTGTCTCTGTGACCGATGCGATGCTATCAAGTAAGAAAAGATGTTGGCAAGGCTATATAAATCTCCCAAAAATCACATCTTCCCCCATAATTATTAGAAACTATATATATATATATATATATATATATATATATATATATATATATATATATATATATATATATATATATATATATATATATATATATATATATATATATATATATATATATATATATATATATATATATATATATATATATATTCCCGCACTGTAATATTTTTTTATTATGTTATTCAACCCTACAGTAAAAGTTTCCCCCCCCCCATGAAATATCCGTGCAATACGCTTTTCTTGCCTGATAAAATCCTTATATTCCGTCACATTAAACTTATCCATTGGTGCTACTGATAGCCTAACCTTTGAAACTAAAATCGATGAAAAAAAAAAATATTATTCGAATAAAGTGTTCGAAAGTGGTGTTGACTCCAAGAGTCGTTAAATTGTAAAATATATTTTTTATTTTGTAGCAGTTTTCCTTTTTATTATTATTATTATTATTATTATTATTATTATTGTAAATATGACTTCCTTAACCCTTTATAGCCACATAATTCTTATTTTCTTCAATTTTTCTAAAGTGTGCGTGTCTGTTTCCAAATTTAATTATGATGAGTGATTTTGATTTATCATTTCAGCAATACATACCCTCCAAACATAGAAATATTAAAACAAAATATAGATCATGTTTTTTTCCGAATATTTCTTAATAAATGGCATATTAATTCCCATTGCAATAGACGTCAATAATGAGTTAATAAAACATTTTCTTTACGAGGAATTGCCAGCAACTCCATTCAGTTACTGTCTTTTACGCTCAAGTTTATTGATTTTCTAACCGTCTCTCAAATTTCGTCAAAATTCATATACGTTGTACTTAAAATCTCCATCATGACTGGCGCCAATTCCTCACTATATTCCCTGGAAAGAAGCTTGAGTGTGTGTGCGTGCGTGCGTATGTGTGCTCCATATTTTCTTTCTTCTCATATTTTCTCTCAAACACAAATCTAAGTCATCACAGAACCTCGCTGTGCGTCAAGTTGACGCATCAGTATACCGTATTTATGGTGTATAGTGTAAGCTAATTATAATTATGTAAAGGTAAAACATTGGACTTTAGGGGTATCCATGGATACATCCAGTCCAATTTGGGATTTACTATGTATATTATGTGATTATTATTATTATTCCTATTATTATTATTTCCTTAACATGTCTTCAATGCCCTGAGTAGATTGTGTGCTAGACAGTGCTTTTTTTTCACACATTGTAATTTTTGTATTTACTTTGGGAGGCAGCTATACCTATGACTCTATATAAAAGAGAAAGAGAGAGAGGTAGATTTTATGCATCTTGTAGTTACAATTGGCATTAGAGGTTACAGTCATTATTTCGTGGTCTTGGGGAACGGAGTATTTGATGTTCCCTCTCTAAACGTCGTCGTAAATAGGTCGTGAACATACAGTTAGCCCTTACACATTATCACACGACATAAAGTATGACCCTATGACACAGCCTTATAAGAAAAACAAATCCTGTTATTAAATATTGAAAAGCCCCACACAACTGGTAACCCAGGCCACGTCTCTTCTCCGCATAGGTTGGTTAAGCAGGTTCGCAATTGCCATTTTCATTTAATTGTGTCGCAGCTTTTTTTGAGTTATCTTTGTAGGCAGTATCACAAGTAAAAAAGCACGCGCTTGGTTTAGATAATGCATATTACTCATTATGAATTTTATTTGACTTACAAGTAATACGGTAGGAAAAAAATATTGAATAGTAATGTAGTATATATTCACTTGAGCCATATAAATTTGTTCTATTTTTGACCCATTGTGTTACAGATTTCTTATTTACCAAAAATGAAAGACATTGATTATTATTATTATTATTAGTTTTCATGTAGAAGGTTTCTAGTTAAATAAATATTTAAAAGGAAAAAAAGAAATTCTTGCTAAAATAGAGAAAATACTATAATCAACTCCCAGATTCGTAGCTGTAAGGCCGCTGTTGCTGTAGTTAAGAATGGCTAAACACTTGGCTATTGAAAGGGTTCTCGATTCCATTGGTGCACGATAATCGCTCAAGTAATGTAGGCTTTTACATATTTTCGAGCTTTATTCCCTGGACTGACGACCGTGAACTGCCGGTGCTTTGTTGGTGATAACTTGCACGGTTCAGAGGGTACTACAGCCTCATGACAAAGTATGAGCTTTGAAGAGCAGTAACAGAGATTGGGGCCCTAGGTGTACTACAGGTGTAGGTGAAGTTAGGTTTTTCACTAATAAAGCTGACCACAACACAGACGGGTTTTATACCGATCATTTCAGTACAGAATGAGTGACATTGAACCTTACAATAACAACGCTATACTATCCACTCGCACTCTATGTAGGAAATATTGATCCTTCCATTGCCAAGGCTAAATGTGAACTGCAGTGAAATGTGGGTTTCAGGAATGACACTTTTCGTGTTATGTCTTAGGCCGCTTTCACACCAAAGTGACACGTAGCACGCCTTTTGAAAACGAACATCCGGAAATATATGAAACCTTTACACAAGTGGCGTGACACGTCCCATGTGCCACGTACGACGTGCCACTTTGGTGTGAAAGCGGCCTTAGAGATTACGTGTAACCTTGGAATAATTTTCACTGATACAGGCAATATTAACACTCAGAACAGTGAGTAAAATATGATACACCGATATTAACCCTTTCTTGCTCTGTTAATCCAATAGTTATGACTTGATTGTCGTGCCAAAAATTGTAATGATCGCGATTTGTCGTATCTTCATTACTGCACTGTGTACATGTACGTCCGGCCAGTGTTTTATGCCTATCACTAAGTACATATCATTGGCATTTCTGGAACTTATAATCCCGAGGGTCAGCATTTTCCTTTTTTTTTTATTAAGCTTCATTCCTAAATTTTGGTGTGCACTGTTAAGCAAATGTGCCTCCAGTGTGAATCTGCGGATAAATAAATATATTAAAAAGTATGTACATATATAGCGTTTACATATATATATATATATATATATATATATATATATATATATATATATATATATATATATATATATATATATATATATATATATATATATGGGTATGTATGTAGACATATAAGCGCACACCAGTGGCAGTTTTCTTTTAACTGAATGGCTATTTTTTTTTTTTTATCCGGATAAGCAAAATTCTGTCAAATCCTGAGGGAAAAAAAACTGTTTTAGATACGTATATCTGCCTTTACGGACAAGTTATTGCTAGGGCCGGTAGAGTTGATTTCATTAAAAACAACTTTCCTGAAGGAAGTCGATCTTAAAAACATCTCTCTGAACAAAGATGTTTTCTACAATTATGTTCATCTCAAACAGTCGCCCCCCCCCACACACTGATCTTCCTACCCGTTCCTCTACACTTGTGCTTTTCATGTACAGCCTTAATTTATACATTATTTATCAAAACAACGTTCCTCTTGCTTTATGTAAATTATTTTTTTTACTTGGCAGTTTATTTTTCTGAAACGTGACATTATTTCTTGTTATTAATAATATGTAAATCACCCACAAGATGTATTTTACTGAGTTTATGGAGAATTTTTTTTTACTGTATTTTTACATTAAATAAACGAGAGCAAAAGTCATGTCGTCATCATTATTTATTTTTTTCACAAGTGGTCAAGGATGATAATTTATATGAGCAAATGAGGATCTTATGTTGTGGGTTATGCGGGGAAAAGCGAGTAATTCAATGTGACAGTATTATTTTTGTGAAAGACAGTCCAAACTCATTTGACACTTCAAAACTAATTTGAAAGCTCTGTATCTCTGATGCATAGTTGGGTTTTAGAGATTAATGCAAGTGTATATATGAGCATACGCATGCATATACAAATTTACGCTTAATTCACGACCTGCTAAGCTTTTTTTTTAAGAAGTCAGTTATGAAATATCTTGACAAATGATAACTTATTACTTTTATGGTTTACGTAGTTACTTGAGTAACTAGTAAAATAACATACTCTTGTTTCTTAAAAAAATATATATATTTAAAAATAAATATTCCTCACTGATATATGGACAGGATGCAAATATTCCGAATAGGTGTATATAGTATTCAGTTATGACTTAAGCCAATACAAATTATATAAAAGATCATCTCAATAATAAAAAAAATAAAAAAAAGAAGTGTTCAAGTGAAAACTTGGAAATGTCTTAAGGCTGAGAATTTCATGATTTCATTGATTTTTGCCATGATGTCATGAAGGTATATATATATAATATATTTATAAATGTATTTTATGACGTAGGACAGGACGGTCTTTTTCATTGTGAACATGATGTACATAAAATTTGACTGAAGTTCGTGTTTGTAAGGAGAGATATTTTTGTAAAAAACAATTGAAAATCCAATGTTTAATTAATAAAATTTTTAAGTTTGAAGCTATTTTACGGTGTTTTCTTGACCTCTCTTTCTATTTTGCTAACCACCATGTTGGGCACTCCTACAGAATTGCATGAAAAATGCAAAGCATGCAAAAAGGTAAGTTATCACCATTCTCTCTAGGTTCAGTAAAAATAAATTATCACAAAAATAAATATGAAATATGTCAGTAAGGCAAGATAAACATGTTCTACAGCAAAAAAATAAAGCCTAAAAACCACAACTTTAAATATGTATAAATATATGTTAACCTTTACACAGAAAGATTAAACATGGAAAAAGAAATGATATTCGGGTTTTTGCCTCATACTGAATTGAAATATAATTAATGACGTAACAAATATATATAATATAATATAATATAATATATATATATATATATATATATATATATATATATATATATATATATATATATATACACACACACACATGAAGTCATCGTTACAGGCAACATATTTCATGAAAATTAAACGATCTAAATATAAAATAACTATTAATCAAAACTTGATGAATATCCAACTAAATAAATAATAGACGAAGAAATACATATGGAAGAAGAGAGGATGAAACTCGGAACAAAATTGCCATTATTAGCCACTTTTTCTAAGTTTTATGTGTCGCTCTTGGTCTCCTTTTGGGGTGAACACAGACTGGAGCTGGGGGAAAAGTCTGGCTGACCTTTTCATCATCCCCCCCCCAAGATTGGAACGCAGGTCCACAGCCTCCTAATCCGAGTGTTCTACCGGTTCAGTAATAATTTAAATATATAAATAAATACAAAATTATATAAAATTTATTAACTGCAACTAGACTTATGTTCATCACGAATATGTGATGGAAAACTAAAGCTAAATATTGGAAGCTTCACGTTCAGGTAGGAAAAACTAATATTTCAGCCTTGGTATGTTAGCAGGAGGCAACACCATAGTTTCCAGACACCTACCAGCTTACTAGGCCCATTGGGTAATCCTATTAAAAAAAAGTGCAAAAAGTGGATACACTTGCATAGGAAGCCCAAGAACGTTACATATATCTATCATATTGCTTACCAAACACGAATATATACAATGAAAAAGAGAGAGCGACGTAACATTCTGAAATGGACTGAATGGATGGCGTAGACGTGGTAGTTTTGTCCTACGTCTCGATTTTTCTTTTATGATAATGATACCAGAACGGGCCAAAAAAATAAAAAAAATCTGCCCTCATCGGACCTGGGCACAAAGAAAACAAAAAGTAAAGAGAAACAGAGAAGGAGAATGTTGTGACTTGTCAAATGTGAACTGATAATATGTGTCTGTAATGGATATCCAAGAATATTTTGAGTTGATGTAGGCCATTCATCACATGAAAAACTGAAAACTAAACTCTGTGAAATATTTCTCAATCATATTTATCCACTCTAGATACCCTAATACTCATCCATATATCATTTTCACCATCAACCGCTCATTCTCATTTAACTATTGCTAGGCTTTCATCACTTATGCGAAATGAATGTTCGTCATATGTCAAAATCGTTCTTTCCAAATACTTATTAATGTCAAAAATTATCAATTTCTAATAAATACACAATCTATAAATAAATATTGACATAAATGAAATACTAGGACACTGAAGAAACGATCAGATATTAGTTCACCAGATTCTAAACAATTACAATTCACGTCTAATTTCAAGGGTAACCCAATGGTTACTGAATTTTTTCGCCTCATGCCTCATTCGGAAGTGTCGAGAACGACCCGATTTATCAAACTGTAAACCTAGGATACCATATTGTTAGTAAGCTAGACACACAAATGGATGTCATAAACGCATCTGACGCGGTTCTATGTATGGCTAGGATCCCGCAAGGGATCCTAGCCATACACAGAACGGCGTCAGATGCGTTTATGACATCCATTTGTGTGTCTAGCTAACTAACAATATGGTATCCTAGGTTTACACTGTAAGAAATCGGGCCAAAGACCCAGATTCCATCCGCAAGACCGATTGTGTTAAGAATACTATAATCACTTCTAGTTAATCTTCTTCAAGTAAAAATGGGATTAAAGATCAACGATCCATAGTGATAACTTCTACGGGGTAGTCAATCACTCATACATAACGGGTGGAACATCAATCTCTCTCTCTCTCTCTCCTCTCTCTCTCTCTCTCTCTCTCTCTCTCTCTCTCTCTCTCTCTCTCTCTCTCTCTCAAGTACACCCAATATTTTTCCATCTATTCAAAGGCGATGATGACTGAATTTATGCTGTCAAGAAACTTGTTAGGCAACATCAATCCTTACCTACTTCAATGTAATATTTATTTCATACCTTTTTTTATATTACTATTTATTTATTAACATTTCATACATTAATTTAGATTAGGTATTTAAAGCGAAATTAATGCGAAACCTTATTATATTCACTCATTCATTTCAATATTAGTAACTACAAAGTGCATAAAAGAAGAAAAAAAAAAGTGGCAGGTGATATGATCCGGAATTGAGCCACTTTTCACCCAGAGAATATTAGGTAATGGAAATGTGCATAAATATTCACTTCTTCTCACCGAGTTTTTTTTTTTTTTTTTTAGTATTTATTAGCTGAAAAAAACATTATTTATTATTAGAGAATGAGTATCGAATGAATAATAAATTGTTACTATACTTATTATTATTATTATTATTATTATTATTATTATTATTATTATTATTATTGCAATCAATATCGCAATAATTTCAATTTGCATTATTATTATTATTATTATTATTATTATTATTATTATTATTATTATTATCATTATTATTATTATTATTGGTTTTTACCTTTTATGTAATGTAGGCTAACCTACTTCCCAAGGGACTATTTTTTTGGGGGGGGGAGGGGACAGGAGAGTAAACCTCGAGCCCTTATTATTTCCGACTTAGCAAACTCTTTCTTATTTCCTTGTAGACGTCAGCCCATTAGTTTTCAGAATTCAATAGAATTATCTCGACATTTCCAGGTTATTTAATTGGGAGCGTCGTTTCCAAAAGTACTGTCTGTATTATTATTATTATTATTATTATTATTATTATTATTATTATTATTATTATTATTATTATTATTATTATCATAATTATTATTATTATTTTTTTTTTTTTTTTTTTGGGGGGGGGGGGGGTCTTGATGCTTGACGACATTGGAAGGCAGGCATGGTATTATCTCATATTCTTATTCATTATCTATGATTTTGCTCCCCATTATATTCGTCATTTTTAATCCCCATTCGAATGGTGGACACAGGTTGGAGTTGGGAATTAAGGCTGGATGCCCTTCCGAAGGCTCCGTTTTACCCATGAAATATAAATGATTAAAACCAGTTTGGATTCGCATCCAAAACTCCAACAAATACCTACAATTATCAACACTTAAAGTTACTAAAATGGCACTTGGTGATACGCAGCATGGACAAATTAAAAAAAAATATCGCCAAAGTTTTCATAAAAACCTTGAATAAGACTACTAAAAGCTCAAGTATCAAGACCACATGAAGCTGAGAGAGAGAGAGAGAGAGAGAGAGAGAGAGAGAGAGAGAGAGAGAGAGAGAGAGAGAGAGAGTTCAATATGAAATAAAAACATAGTGTTCTCAAATATCTTGGTGTATAATAGAAAATTTTTCACTACATATGGGGACCGCGGTAGCGTACTCGTAGCGTTTGAAGATTACTCAGGAAGTGAGACCTGAGATCAGGCTCACCGCGGGGTTTAGGAAGGGGATCCAACCTTTAATCCCCACTTCCAATTTTTCCGTGGGCACCCCCCATATGGGGATTAATAGTGTCCTATAACCGTAAATAAATAAATGAGAAGCTAAGATTCTCGTTCTTGTTGTTCTCTAAACTACCGAACAGCCCCAAGTTATATAGGTGCCCTTACACGATTCGATTAGCCTTAAGGACTGGTCGAACACACCAATCGGATAAAAAATCCTACCAACCCACACACGATTCGAACGCTCCTCAAGACCAGATCATTTGGGAATAGGAAGCAGTGGAGGAAGATTCACACACACACACACACACACACACACACACACACACACATATATATATATATATATATATATATATATATATATATATATATATATATATATATATATATATATATATATACACACACACACAAGCCATTTCCCCCTTATAAGGGGAGTGGCCGAGTCAAGGCAAAATACTCTGACTCTTTGGGAAAAGAGAAAACAGTGGAGGGGATTCCCAGTCCCCTCGCTCCACTCCAATTGGTCGACTCTTCCGACATGCAGGTGAACACGGAGGAAGTATTCTAGCCCCCTCCCTCAGGGTGTACATATATATATATATATATATATATATATATATATATATATATATATATATATATATATATATATATATATATATATATATATATATATATATATATATATATATATATATATATATATATATATACATATATATATATATATATATATATATATATATATATATATATATATATATATATATATATATATATATATATATATAAATTCGTCTCTCTCTCTCTCTCTCTCTCTCTCTCTTACTCATTATTTTGCTTTTGATCTTCCTCGAGTTTTTGGCGGAATAAATTCCACCAAACACTCTGTTTGCAAAGGAGAAATTCAAATTGGAGTTCCTCTCACGACGTTCTCGGTGACGAAACTGGGATGTGGACTCACAATCTCCACACCCACGGTACGACTCGGTCTGAACCGGCTTACTCTGCGGATCTGAAAACCAAACACTGCTTGGTGATCAAGCGATCAACCACCAAAAAACAAAAAAACAAACAAACATTTATTTCCATTTTGTACAATGGTTATTCAACATTAATAGTAACTTATAAGTAGACATGTAATTAAACTAATAAATAAGAGGGTTAGACATATAGTTAAATTAAATGTAGCGTTCATAGAAAATAATAATGCTGTAATAAAAATGTTAACAATAATGTTAATAATAAACTAGTAAGTATGCCACTAGATACAGGATCGTTATTATCGGCATCATTTCCATATTTGTTTCCTTACAATGAGAATAATTAGTTCTTAATGAGCAGCAACTATTTGTCCAAAAGAAAACTATATAGTTTGCCTTTGAAAGCTGTGAAGGAGGATGCATTTTTAAGATGCTCTGGAATATTATTCCAGAGTGTTGGCCCTTTGATAGTGATCATCTTTGAACCTGCTTCTGTGTTTGTTCTGTGAATAAAGAGCTCACTGCTCTGTCTTGTGTTGGTTCCCCTTATATCCCTGACTGTTTTTAAATCAAATAGCCAGCTAGGATAATGATGGTCCAAAATTTTGAATACAAAAACACAAATAGCATAAGCGACCTTATTTTCTGTCGGACAGACAGACCACAACCAGCCCATACGTGATCCAGTCTTCTCAAATCCACCCAAATCTGTCGAGTGGCCTGTGGGCCTATCGCACCTTGTGTGGATATCCTTAGGAAAGGACACTAGCGATCCTGGGTTGCTCTAAATGTCTTCAGCTATAAGAGTAGTCTTCGAGAAATGACAGCTAGAAAGTCCTCTCTCGATGTAGAAAAAAAAAATTGGGTTGTGTTGAGAGATGAGGTAATTGGCCAGGTGACCGAAACCTCTCCGAGGTTCTCGTGACCTATGAGGGACAAGGATTTGGTTGATTTGAGTTGATTTGGCGTTTTCTTCTGATTTGTAGATTCGGAGAGAGATCTATGCTAAAAAACGCTGACACTCCATGTCAAGAAGCAGAAAGTAACTGTCAATGGTGTTTTGATTTCCCAAAACGTGTAGCAGTTCTGTCTGCATTTTATATCTGCTTAAAGTGTCCCTAAACCTCATGCTGATTATTATTACCATGTGTCACATGCGTGCAAAGGCAAAGCGTTACTGAATCGTGTAAGTGCTGACACTCAACATGCTTCTTCGTTATTTGCAATTTTGCAGTGTTCAAATGGGATAGCTGTTTCTCACTAGCCTTTGAGAGACTTGTTACATTAGGCTCAAAATTTTAAGGTTGGGTGTTCTTCTTGACATCAATCTTTTCTATTGAACCTGGCTTGAGCTGACTTGACGTGGTTCTCCACTAACTGGAAACACAATGAAAATAATGTTCTCGTTTTCTTAATATGTATGAAAAAAAAAAATTCCATTACAGGCGGCAATTTCTCTGTGTTGTTTAGTGTTGGATTTCACGTCATTTTTAACACAAGGTTTGTTTAAACAAATGTCAATTCCATTAATTCGTATTAAGCGATACAAAAAGAGCCCATCCACACAACACTTTCGAGATATATAGTATATTTGGAGAAAAGCCTTCATCAATATTCATACTAAAAGATATATCAGTATAGCATATTGTGGGGGGGGGAGCATAGGCCTACGTACTTCCCATAAGGAATAAGAATTCTCAGAAACTTTGGGTATGGTATAGGCCTACTGATGAAAACTAATTAGATTTGGGGTTATGCTCAAGTGTCAGGGGACTTGCATTGGGGCGCGAAGAGAGAGAGAGAGAGAGAGAGAGAGAGAGAGAGAGAGAGAGAGAGAGAGAGAGAGAGAGAGAGAGAGAGAGAGAGAGAGAGAGAGAGAGGTTGTGCGTTTCACAGAGAAATCAAGACATCATTGCAAACATTATTTCAACGACACATCATAGCAAAGTCATTACAATCTTCATCTCTGTTTCTCCTTACTTTATGTATTTTTCGTGCCCAGGCCCGATGATGGCTGTTTTATATTATTATTTTTTGGCCCGTCCTGGCGTCACAATCATAAAAAAAAAAAATACACAATAATCCTAAACAAAATTTAAAACTTCCTAAATTCTAAAATTATAAAACTTACCAATCACACAATATAACTTAATAAAAGTCAAACAATGCCAAAACGTAAAAACATTTTTTCAAACGTTTACTAGAATACATTTCTAGAAGTGTCTAACTATTCTTTTTCCCCTAAAGATATTCTATAAAAAGCCAAATATGGGTGATGTTCTATTAATCCACCATCCCCCCTTTTCATCACCTCAGCAAAATCATTTACCTCGAATGTATATATCATTTGCCCAATGCTCTCTCTCAAGCACTCCCGACTTTACTCTTTGTATGGTGTAATACAGTGATTTCCAACCTTTACACCTTGGAGGAACTCTTGCAATAATTTTTCATATTCCGAGGAACCCCTATATATAGTATTGTAATATATATATATATATATATATATATATATATATATATATATATATATATATATATATATATATATATATATATATATATATATATATATATATATATATATATATATATATATATATATATATATATATATATAAATATATATATATATATATATATATATATATATTAATTTTTAAGAAAAGTTCTTGAGCAATATAACTGATATGAAATCTTCAATTACATCACATGAGAGTTCATACTAATAAGAATGTATGAACTAAAATCACTGTCATTTTGTAACAGCACATAATAATTTTACGGTTTCTCTCGGAATCCCTGGTACTGGTCGGAGGAACCCCTGGTATTGGTCGGAGGAACCCCGGTTGGGAATCACTGTTGCACTAAGATTTCCTTATGTCCAACGATATCTTTTGATACCTATTCATATATTTGGTTTTCAGTCTGTATTTATGTATTTTTCTGATCGGCTTTCATTTGCTCAACTATATATCTCTCCTTATATACATACATCAATATGTACATACATCTTGATTTTAAATCTGTATACTACCAATATATTTATTTTTTCCGATTTTGCGGAATCGTAATTTTCGGGATAGTCGTTAGTCTACTGTCTATCTAGTCTGTGTGTGTGTGTGTGTGTGTGTGTGTGTGTGTGTGTGTGTGTGTGCAACTAGGCTAGTACGCCATCAAACATATGAACACCGAGGAGAGGATATTTGTTCTTAACGAAATCGAGCTCATGAAAAAAACTGTTCCACTACCTATTCTACACACTTAATGGTATATTATAATCCTCTACTGAGAAGGCATGAGCTCCATCACATCCAGGGCACCATTACCCCCCTTCATCTTATCCGCAAGTGACTGTTGTACGAGCCTGTTTGTATTTCCAAGTAAAGGCTTACAGGGAGGAAAGCAAGTTCTTTATCCACCGAGCCATCAAAGGGTAACGGAACGTCTTGCAGCAGTTCCTAAAACCACTTGAGAGTTCTATATTTCTGAGAAGTTATATTTCACAGAATAGGCATCCGAGGCCCCTAGCAAATTAGAAAAAAGACACTTTTCGCGTACGCCTCTCTCTCTCTCTCTCTCTCTCTCTCTCTCTCTCTCTCTCTCTCTCTCTCTCTCTCTCTCTCTCTCTCTCTCTCTCTCTCATCATCCTTTAATTAACTTCAACGGTCCCTTTCCCTCATCCACCCATCCCCTTAAACTAACATACTCCATAGTTTACCCTTCTCGTAGTCTTTATCCCTCCAAAATCAACTCTCTACCTCCCTTAAAATAAAAATAAAAATAAATCAATAAATAAATAAAAACTTATTCAAAGACTGCCATTTACTTCAAACTCTCTCTCTCTCTCTCTCTCTCTCTCTCTCTCTCTCTCTCT
>JAXCGZ010022998.1:45000-47500 GCA_037179515.1 Halocaridina rubra
CAAATGCTTTCTTGGTGTCGGAGCCCGATGAAGGAATTTTCTTTTCCCGTCCAAGTATCACACTCATAAAAAAAAAGAATTGGAAAAGTAGAATCAAATTTCAGACGAAAGGAACAGTTTAAGACAAAGACACCCGTTGTCATAGAACCTACAAAAGGTGAGAAAAAGAATCATTTACTTCAATAAGTACTTCATTCAAAGCCTCAGTTCGAGCATCAAATGATCCAACAAAGCTACGATTTAACGTCACAAAAATGCGATATTATAGAGCTTGTGGAGTGTATTAGCTTCAAGAGTATAACGAGAAATCGACAGGGTTAAAGGGTGACGAAACAGACGCACCAATAATCACACCAGACTCGAGCACGCACGACCATAAGTATGGTTTGACGATTTGAGGAAGATGGTACTTTACATGCCACTGAACGCATTCAAGACACGTATAGTAACAGCTACATAGTACACACGTGACACCAGTGATGATGTTAAAAGGCAAACAGCTGTCGAGAGAGGAGAGAGAGAGAGAGAGAGAGAGAGAGAGAGAGAGAGAGAGAGAGAGAGAGAGAGAGAGAGAGAGAGAGAGAGAGAGAGAGAGAGAGAGAGAGAGAGAGTAAAATACCTTCCTACAACCAAGAAGTAGAATACCATCTGGTTCATCTACTCAAGATGGTTATAAAAAAAATAGAATAAAATTTAGTTGAAGCTCTTTATATGATCTCAACTCTTTCTGCATACAGTTACATATGTTTTTTTTTTTTTCATCGCTTCTTTGAGAGAAGAGAGGGCGGGAGCTACCCCAATCAAAATGAATACTTTGATTTCGGGTTTTGAAAGTAAATATTAGTAATAATTATTATAACAACAACAACAGCAATGATAAAATAATAATAATAATAATAATAATAATAATAATAATAATAATAATAATAATAATAATAATAATATTAATAATAATAATAATAATAATAATAATAATAATAATAATATTAATAATAATAATAATAATAATAATAATAATAATAATATTAAGCTAAGAGAAGTAATTTTCATGGCAGCATAAGGTAGTACTGTAGATGTATCCGTGGTTGGTGAGAAAGCCATTGGAAACAGTTACAGGAAAAATTTACAGGTTAGGTTAGGTTGGTCAGGTTAGACTTGTTCCTGTGACTTTTTTCTGTAATTTTTTACTTGGATTCAATGTATCCCTATTTCCTTTCGACAAAGTGACCAGTGACATGCATGTAAACAAGACAAACAAGGTAAACAACGACAAATAATAGTGCCATTTCGTTTAGACTAATCCGAGAGTATAGCGAGCGACACACGTGTCAGAAAAATGTTGTTCTCAAAAGAGTATGTATTACTCAAACTTACTAAACACACCCTTGTATAATATCTACACAAACTGTTGACAAATCACGTTGTTTTCCAGGTGACACTTGAAAGAGATGAGCTTTGCCAAAGAGGAGATGGCTCAGAAAGATACAGAGGAGAAGGAAAGGACAGCCAAGGCGAACTGTTAGGAGACGGACAAAAAGAAACTGAGAGATTTATTTTTTATTTTATTAATTTATTGCGCCAAGGCGTCAGACATTACATGAGTTCATACAAATAATGCTTCAAATGGATACAAAACCAAGAGTTGAACATGGTTTACAGGGAGGTGTACATATTGATAAAACATTGCTGCATACTAACACACAACTCACAGTATGGCAGCACAGAGTACATTATATGCAAAAGTAAAGCTCAGAGAAACGCAGAATGCACAAACAGAATTATACAGCAACATACAGAAAATATATGTATAATTCAATATAATTAATGGCCACCAAAGTGAGGATAACGAGCAAGAATAACATCAAGGTTGTCATCATTAAGTAAAAATGAGCAGATCTGTATTAAGTTCTGACCTCGTGGTAAAACATCTCTCACTGTGGGGCACTGAAGACAATAGTGGTCAAGAGTGTTAGCATTAGGATGGTCGCATAGTTTACAGGAGGTGTACTGTGGCATATCTAGAGTCTGGGAGACCTGCCATAAAGGCCGATACCCCATTCTGAGCCGAGCACTAACTACATTGTTTTTCCGCACCATTAACCCGCGTCTGCGATACTTGTAGCGACTGTGAAGAAAGTGATCATGGTGCTGTATGGACACACTGTTGGCCCTCTCCGTGTCCCTGCGCTGGACCGTCATGGCAAAAAAAACTTAGAGAGAGAGAGAGAGAGAGAGAGAGAGAGAGAGAGAGAGAGAGAGAGAGAGAGAGAGAGAGAGAGAGAGAGAGAGAGAGAGAGAGAGAGAGAGGAATAAAAGCAAGTAAAAAGATATAGATAGAAATAAAATATGTGAAGTATAAAAAAATGAAAACCGATCTTCGTCAAGACGCCATATTCCCTTTCAGAAATCATTCGGCTAACATGAGCAGTGAAGTTGCTTATATTCTCTGGACCTAGATGAAAAACAAAGCCGAGTGTCATCCATGAATGGGAAAACTTCT